>JBBGZY010000480.1:6217500-6322500 GCA_037952925.1 Lithobates clamitans | reverse complement strand
TCCTGCTATATACATTTAGTGCAGTACGTCCTGCTCACAGTGTTCAGCTAGATCCGTTCCTGTTATCTTCCTACTGACAGGCAGGCTTGTCTGGTTACAGTATATAAAGCTACCTGAAGAAAATTACAGGTGTTCTTTTTGATCCTATTAGTACCACGGTCAGGCAGCTAGACTATTTACATTTAGTACAGTGTGTCCTGCTCACAGTGTTCAGCTAGATCCGTTCCTGTTATCTTCCTACTGACAGGCAGGCTTGTCTGGTTACAGTATATAAAGCTACCTTAAGAAAATTACAGGTGTTCTTTTTGATCCTATTAGTACCACGGTCAGGCAGCTAGACTATTTACATTTAGTACAGTGCGTCCTGCTCACAGTGTTCAGCTAGATCCGTTCCTGTTATCTTCCTACTGACAGGCAGGCTTGTCTGGTTACAGTATATAAAGCTACCTGAAGAAAATTACAGGTGTTCTTTTTGATCCTATTAGTACCACGGTCAGGCAGCTAGACTATTTACATTTAGTACAGTGTGTCCTGCTCACAGTGTTCAGCTAGATCCGTTCCTGTTATCTTCCTACTGACAGGCAGGCTTGTCTGGTTACAGTATATAAAGCTACCTTAAGAAAATTACAGGTGTTCTTTTTGATCCTATTAGTACCACGGTCAGGCAGCTAGACTATTTACATTTAGTACAGTGCGTCCTGCTCACAGTGTTCAGCTAGATCCGTTCCTGCTATTTACATTCAGTGCAGTGCGTCCTGCTCACAGTGTTCAGCTAGATCCGTTCCTGCTATTTACATTCAGTGCAGTGCGTCCTGCTCACAGTGTTCAGCTAGATCCGTTCCTGGTATTTACATTTAGTGCAGTGCGTCCTGCTCACAGTGTTCAGCTAGATCCGTTCCTGTTATCTTCCTACTGACAGGCAGGCTTGTCTGGTTACAGTATATAAAGCTACCTTAAGAAAATTACAGGTGTTCTTTTTGATCCTATTAGTACCACGGTCAGGCAGCTAGACTATTTACATTTAGTACAGTGTGTCCTGCTCACAGTGTTCAGCTAGATCCGTTCCTGTTATCTTCCTACTGACAGGCAGGCTTGTCTGGTTACAGTATATAAAGCTACCTTAAGAAAATTACAGGTGTTCTATCCCAGCTTAGTGCAGCTACAGGCCATTAGTATGTCTGGAAGGCCAAGAAGGAGAGGCAGACAGTCACAAGCCAATAAGAGAGGGCAAGCAGGCTCTGTGTCTAGTGCTGGTCGTGGAGACGGTGCATCCTCATCAGCACGTGGCCATGGGACACGCTTGGCCTTTTTTTCGGCAGCTGGCCGTGTTGAGCCGCAACATGCGGAAGACTTGGTCGAGTGGATGACCAAGCCGTCCTCATCCTCCTCATCCTCTCTCACCCATGCCCAGGGTGCTTTGTCTGGCAAAGCAGCGGCCTCTTCCCTCAGCTCAATGTCATCAGTGACTCCTTCCCTAGCTCCACCATGTCCTCATGAGGATTCCCTCGAACTGTTTGACCACAGTGTTGGGTACATGCTCCAGGAGGATGCCCAGCGTTTGGAAGGCTCTGATGATGATACTGAGCTCAATGAAGGCAGTAACATGAGCACGGACAGAGGGGGTGCCCAAGAAGGACAGCAATCTGGCAGTCATGCTCCCCCTGCTGCAGCATACTGCCAGGTTTGCTCCAGTGATGAGGAGGGAGGGGATGATGAGGTCACTGACTCAACGTGGGTGCCTGATAGGAGAGAGGAGGAGGAGGAGGAGGAGGTGGCACATCACCAACTAGGCAGGATGCCCTCCAGGGGCCAGCCTAAGGGCAGCACATTGACTGCATCACACCCCAAAGCTCCACATGTGCAGGGCGCTGCAGTCTCTGCGCGTTATTCAAAAAGTTCTTTGGTGTGGGCCTTTTTTGAGACGAGTGCATCAGATCGCACCGCTGCTATTTGCAACATATGTCTCAAGCGTATCTCGCGTGGCCAAAACATCTCCCGCTTGGGTACCACATGCTTGACCAGACATATGTTGACCTGCCATGCAGTTCGTTGGCAAGCGTATCTAAAAGACCCACACCAAAGAACAAAGACGATCTCTCCTTGCTCCTCATCAGCTGAGATTTCCAACCCCACTAGACCTTCAGTCCTCTCTGAGACCTGCAGTGAGAGGAATGAAGGTGTAGAATTAGGTGTGTCACAGCCAAGTACTTGTGGGCAATCTGCTTTTGGTACACCGACGTCAGATTGTACCAGGCAAATTTCCCTGCCCCAGCTGCTGCACCGCCGAAAGAAGTTTGCTCCCAGCCATCCACATGCCCAGCGGTTGAATGCTAGCTTGGCAAAATTGCTAGCACTTCAACTGCTGCCTTTTCAGTTGGTAGACTCTGCCCCCTTCCGTGAGTTTGTGGAATGTGCGGTTCCTCAGTGGCAGGTACCCAAACGCCACTTTTTCTCACGGAAGGCGATTCCGGCTCTCTACCGGCATGTGGAAGGCAATGTCCATGCCTCGCTGGACAGGGCGGTCAGCGGTAAGGTGCATATTACCGCTGACTCATGGTCCAGCAGGCATGGACAGGGACGTTACTTAAGTTTCACGGCGCATTGGGTGACTCTGCTGGCAGCTGGGAAGGATGCAGGACAAGGTGCAGTAGTGTTGGAGGTTGTTCCGCCACCACGCCTCCAAAATGCTGATTGTGACACACCTCTCTCCTCCACCCCCTCCTCTTCTTCTTCCTCCATGGCCTCTTCCTCGGAACCAGCGGTGCTCTGTAGGCGTTCAAGGGGCTACGCAAGTACGCAGGCCAAAAGATGCCATGCGGTGCTTGAGCTGGTGTGCTTGGGGGACAGGAGCCACACTGGGGCAGAGGTTCTGTCAGCTCTGCAGGGGCAGGTTCAGAGGTGGTTGACGCCACGCCAACTTAAGGCAGGAATGGTGGTTTGCGACAATGGCACCAACCTCCTCTCTGCCCTCCGACAGGGACAACTGACCCATGTGCCCTGTTTGGCTCACGTCCTTAACTTGGTGGTGCAGCGGTTCTTGGGCAGGTACCCGGGCTTACAGGATGTCCTGAGGCAGGCCAGGAAAGTCTCTGTGCATTTCCGCCGGTCATATAATGCCAGTGCTCGGCTGACGGACCTCCAAAAGGAGTTTAACCTGCCCAAGAACCGCCTAATCTGTGACATGCCCACCAGGTGGAACTCGACGTTGGCCATGCTGCAGCGGCTGCACACGCAGCAGAGGGCCATCAATGAGTACCTGTGCGACTATGGCACCAGGACAGGGTCAGGGGACCTTGGTTTTTTTTCCCCACGCCAGTGGGCCATGATCAGGGATGCATGCACTGTCCTGTCACCATTCGAGGAGGCCACGAGGATGGTGAGCACTGACAGTGCATGCATCAGTGACACTGTCCCCCTTGTCCACCTGTTGGAGCACACGCTGCGTGGAATAATGGACAGGGCACTTGAGGCAGAACAGAGGCAGGAAGAGGAGGACTTCCTTAGCTCTCAAGGCCCCCTTTATCCAGACAGTGTTCCTGCGTGCCCGCCGATCACACAGGAAGAGGACGAGGAGGAGGAGGAGGAGGAAGATTGTGTCAGTATGGAGGTGGAGCCTGGCACTCAGCATCAGCAGTCTTTAAGGGATCAGTCCCAAGGAACACATGGACTTGTACGTGGCTGGGAGGAGGTGGCTGCGGACGTTGTTGTCCTTAGTGACCCAGAGGACTCCGGACCGAATGCCTCAGCAAACCTACGCTGCATGGCCTCCCTGATCCTGCAAAGCCTGCGTAAGGATCCTCGTATTCGTGGTATCAAGGAGAAGGACCAATACTGGCTGGCAACCCTCCTTGATCCACGTTACAAGGGTAAGGTTGCGGACCTTATCTTGCCATCGCAGAGGGAGCAGAGGATGAAACATCTTCGGGAGGCCTTGCAGAAAGGTCTGTGCAACGCGTTCCCAGAGACTGGGAGGTTACAAACTCCTGTTTCTGGACAACGTGTTGCTGAGGCTTCGGTCAGTCAAAGAAGGAGCGGTGGAGAAGGTGGCCGTCTGACCGATGCGTTCAGACAATTTTTTGGTCCGCAGCCCCAAGGTATGATCGGTTCCAGCAACCATCGCCAGCGTCTGTTTTACATGGTGCAGGAATACCTAGGGGCAAGATCAGACTTGGACACCTTTCCCACCGAAAATCCTCTGGGTTACTGGGTCTTGAGGATGGATCACTGGCCAGAGCTTGCACAGTATGCAATTGAGCTACTGGCCTGTCCTGCATCCAGCGTTCTTTCGGAACGCACATTCAGTGCTGCTGGAGGCGTGGTAACCGATCACAGGGTGCGTCTGTCCACCGACTCGGTCGATCGGCTGACCTTCATAAAAATGAATCAGTCTTGGATCACCACCAGCTACCAAGCACCTGATGCAGATGTAACCGAATAATTTTTTTTGAAATCTCAGATCCCTTCAAAGACTGCCTATGCTGATGCTGAGTGACTATCCCTGAGTAATTATCCTCTTCCTCCTCAATCATCACGCTGATAGCTTGTAAGAACATTTTTGGTTCTGGGCGCCACCACCAGTGCCTAAGGCACAATTTTTCAGCCCCTGTTTAACAGGGGCGTGTAATTACAATTTTTGATGTAATACTTTGCAGCAGGGCTCGTTCCTGCATTCCAACTAGAGTGTCTGTGAGGGGTTGCAGTGTTGTGGCACCAGCACCAGTGCCTAAGACCCAATTTTTCAGCCCCTGTCTAACAGGGGCGTGTAATTACAATTTTTGATGCAATACTTTGCAGCAGGGCTTGTTCCTGCGTTTCAACTAGAGTGTCTGTGAGGGGTTGCAGTGTTGTGGCACCAGCACCAGTGCCTAAGACCCAATTTTTCTGCCCCTGTCTAACAGGGGCGTGTAATTACAATTTTTGATGCAATACTTTGCAGCAGGGCTCGTTCCTGCGTTCCAACTAGAGTGTCCGTGAGGGGTTGCAGTGTTGTGGCACCAGCACCAGTGCCTAAGGCCCAATTTTTCTGCCCCTGTCTAACAGGGGCGTGTAATTACAATTTTTGATGCAATACTTTGCAGCAGGGCTCGTTCCTGCGTTCCAACTAGAGTGTCTGTGAGGGGTTGCAGTGTTGTGGCACCAGCACCAGTGCCTAAGGCCTAATTTTTCAGCTCCTGTTCAACAGGGGCATGTAATTACAATTCTTGATCTAATATTTCACAGCAGGGCCCTGTGAGGGCTTACAGTGTTTTGGCCACAGCAACACCTAAGGCCCAAATTTCTGCTGAGTATATAGGGCAGGACCCTACTTTCAAACATCTAACTTACAAACGACTCCTACTTGCAAACGGAAGGAAACAACAGGAAGTGAGATGAAATCTACCCCTAAGGAAGGGAAATTCTCTCCTGTAAGAGTTAATATGGGAAAACAATTTCTCCTTTCCACTGATGCTTTCCAATCCTTGTTCCACAAAAAAACCCAAATTTTCAAAAAACATTTTTCATTGGGACAAAAAAGTGAGGTGAAATCTTCTGAAGAGGAGGAAAGACGCAAAACAAATGTCACAGGGGTGATAACCCTTCCCTATGTTTTCCAAAAAGCTTAGAAAAGATTTTTTGGCTGGAGCTAAACACATTAAAAATGTTCAAAATTACAAACAGATTCTACTTAACAACAAACCTACAGTCCCTGTCTTGTTTGCACCGCCTGTATACTGCTGTTCAGAGTATATAGGGACCTTTCCTTATTTTAATTTGGGTGCGGGGTTCCCCTTAATATCCATACAAGACCCAAAGGGCCTGGTAATGGACTGGGGGGTACCCATGCCGTTTGTCTCACTGATTTTCATCCATATTGCCATGACCCGACATGACATTAAACCCGCAAGCAGTTTTAAATGAGATTTTTTCCTTTAAAAATGACATTTGGTGCAGGGACTGTTCTAAACATGGGAAACACGCGTCACTTTACAGGCATACTATAGACACCCCCCAGGTACGATATTTAAAGGAATATTTCACTTTATTTTTTTTTACTTTAAGCATCATTAAAATCACTGCTCCCGAAAAAACGGCCGTTTTTAAAAGTTTTTTTTGCATTGATACATGTCCCCTGGGGTAGGACCCGGGTCCCCAAACCCTTTTTAGGACAATACCATGCAAATTAGCCTTTAAAATGAGCACTTTTGATTTCGAACGTTCGAGTCCCATAGACGTCAATGGGGTTCTAACGTTCGTGCGAACTTGCGGTCCGTTCGCGGGTTCTGGTGCGAACCGAACCGGGGGGTGTTCGGCTCATCCCTACTGCAGAAGATTGGTGGTGTTCTTATACTACAGGCAGGCAGTTGATTTTGCTAGCTTCAGTATATATATATATATATTCTATATAAAAAATCTCCCAGCTTAGTGCAGCTACATCTCACTGCAGGCCATTAGTATGTCTGGAAGGCCAACAAGGAGAGGCAGACAGTCACAAGCCAATAAAAGAGGGCAAGCAGGCTCTGTGTCTAGAGGCAACAGTGCTGGTTGTGGAGACGGTGCATCCTCATCAGCACGTGGCCGATGGACACGCTTGGCCTTTTTTTTCGGCAGCTGGCCGTGTTGAGCCGACTTGGTCGAGAGGATGACCAAGCCGTCCTCATCCTCCTCATCTTCTCTCACCCATGCTCGGGGTACTTTGTCTGGCAAAGCAGCTGCCAACGCGGCCTCTTCCCTCGGCTCAATGGCATCAGTGACTCTTTCCGTAGCCCCACCATGTCATCCTGAGGAGTCCCTCGAACTGGTTGACCACAGTGTTGGGTACATGCTCCAGGAGGCTGCCCAGCGTTTAGAAGGCTCTAATGATGATACTGAGCTAGATGAAGGCAGTAACGTGAGCACGGACAGAGGGGGTTCCCAAGAAGGACAGCAATCTGGCAGTCATGCTCCTCCTGCTGCAGCATACTGCCAGGTTTGCTCCAGTGATGAGGAGGGACGGGATGATGAGGTCACTGACTCAACCTGGGTGCCTGATAGGAGAGGAGAGGAGGAGGAGGCACATCACCAACGAGGCAGGATGCCCTGCAGGGGCCAGCCTAAGGGCAGCGCACTGACTGCATTACACTGCAAAGCTCCGCATGTGCAGGGCACTGCTGTCTCTCTGCATTATTCCAAAAGTTCTTTGGTGTGGGCCTTTTTTGAGACGAGTGCATCAGATCGCACTGCTGCTATTTGCAACATATGTCTCAAGCGTATCTCGCGTGGCCAAAACATCTCCCGCTTGGGCACCACATGCTTGACCAGTCATATGTTGACCTGCCATGCAGTTCGTTGGCAAGCGTATCTAAAAGACCCACACCAAAGAACACAGAGGACCTCTCCTTGCTCCTCATCAGCTGAGATCTCCAACCCCACTATACCTTCAGTCCTCTCTGAGACCTGCACTGAGAGGAATGAAGGTGTAGAATTAGGTGTGTCACAGCCAAGTACTTGCAGGCAATCTGCTTTTGGTACACCGACGTCAGATTGTACCAGGCAAATTTCCCTGCCCCAGCTGCTGCACCGCCGAAAGAAGTTCGCTCCCAGCCATCCACATGCCCAGCGGTTGAATGCTAGCTTGGCAAAATTGCTAGCATTTCAACTGCTGCCTTTTCAGTTGGTAGACTCTGCCCCCTTCCGTGAGTTTGTGGAATGTGCGATTCCTCAGTGGCAGGTACCCAAACGCCACTTTTTCTCACGGAAGGCGATTCCGGCTCTCTACCGGCATGTGGAAGGCAATGTCCATGCCTCGCTGGACAGGGCGGTCAGCGGTAAGGTGCATATTACCGCTGACTCATGGTCCAGCAGGCATGGACAGGGACGTTACCTAAGTTTCGCGGCGCATTGGGTGACTCTGCTGGCAGCTGGGAAGGATGCAGGACAAGGTGCAGTAGTGTTGGAGGTTGTTCCGCCACCACGCCTCCAAAATGCTAATGATTGTGACACACCTCTCTCCTCCACCCCCTCCTCTTCTTCTTCCTCCATGGTCTCTTCCTGTGTTTTGTCCTCGGAACCAGCGGTGCTCCGTAGCCGTTCAAGGGGCTACGCTAGTACGCAGGCCAAAAGATGCCATGCGGTGCTTGAGCTGGTGTGCTTGGGGGACAGGAGCCACACTGGGGCAGAGGTTCTGTCAGCTCTGCAGGGGCAGGTTCAGAGGTGGTTGACGCAATGCCAACTTAAAGCAGGAATGGTGGTTTGCGACAATGGCACCAACCTCCTCTCTGCCCTCCGACAGGGACAAATGACCCATGTGCCCTGTTTGGCTCACGTCCTTAACTTGGTGGTGCAGCGGTTCTTGGGCAGGTATTCGGGCTTACAGGATGTCCTGAGGCAGGCCAGGAAAGTCTGTGTGCATTTCCGCCGGTCATATAATGCCAGTGCTCGGCTGACGGACCTCCAAAAGCAGTTTAACCTGCCCAAGAACCGCCTAATCTGTGACATGCCCACCAGGTGGAACTCAACGTTGCCCATGCTGCAGCGGCTGCACACGCAGCAGAAAGCCATCAATGAGTACCTGTGCGACTATGGCACCAGGACAGGGTCAGGGGAGCTTGTTTTTTTTTTCCCCACGCCAGTGGGCCATGATCAGGGATGCATGCACTGTCCTGTCACCATTTGAGGAGGCCACGAGGATGTTGAGCAGTGACAGTGCATGCATCAGTGACACTGTCCCCCTTGTCCACCTGTTGGAGCACACGCTGCATGGAATAATGGACAGGGCACTTGAGGCAGAACAGAGGCAGGAAGAGGAGGACTTCCTTAGCTCTCAAGGCCCCTTTTATCCAGACAGTGTTCCTGCGTGCCCGCTGATCACACAGGAAGAGGACGAGGAGGAGGAGGAAGATTGTGTCAGTATGGAGGTGGAGCCTGGCACTCAGCATCAGCAGCAGTCTTTAAGGGATCAGTCCCAAGAAACACATGGACTTGTACGTGGCTGGGAGGAGGTGGCTGCGGACCATGTCGTCCTTATTGACCCAGAGAACTCAGGACCAATACTGGCTGGCAACCCTCCTTGATCCATGTTACAAGGGTAAGGTTGCGGACCTTATCTTGCCATCGCAGAGGGAGCAGAGGATGAAACATCTTCGGGAGGCCTTGCAGAAAGGTCTGTGCAACGCGTTCCCAGAGACTGGGAGGTTACAAACTCCTGTTTCTGGACAACGTGTTGCTGAGGCTTCGGTCAGTCAAAGAAGGAGTGGTGGAGAAGGTGGCCGTCTGACCGATGCAATCAGACAATTTTTTGGTCCGCAGCCCCAAGGTATGATCGGTTCCTGCAACCATCGCCAGCGTCTCTTTTACATGGTGCAGGAATACCTAGGGGCAAGATCTGACTTGGACACCTTTCCCACCGAAAATCCTCTGGGTTACTGGGTCTTGAGGATGGATCACTGGCCAGAGCTTGCACAGTATGCAATTGAGCTACTGGCCTGTCCTGCATCCAGCGTTCTTACGGAACGCACATTCAGTGCTGCTGGAGGCTTTGTAACCGATCACAGGGTGCGTCTGTCCACCGATTCGGTCGATTGACTGACCTTCATAAAAATGAATCAGTCTTGGATCACCACCAGCTACCAAGCACCTGATGCTGATGTAACCGAATAATTTTTTTTGAAATCTCAGATCCCTTCAAAGACTGCCTATGCTGATGCTGAGTGACTATCCCTGAGTAATTATCCTCTTCCTCCTCAATGATCACGCTAATAGTTTGTAAGAACATTTTTGGTTCTGGGCGCCACCACCAGTGCCTAAGGCACAATTTTTCAGCCCCTGTTTAACAGGGGCGTGTAATTACAAATTTTGATGCAATACTTTGCAGTAGGGCTCGTTCCTGCGTTCCAACTAGAGTGTCTGTGAGGGGTTGCAGTGTTGTGTCCCCAGCACCAGTGCTTAAGGCCTAATTTTTCAGCCCCTGTTCAACAGGGGCATGTAATTACAATTCTTGATCTAATATTTCACAGCAGGGCCCTGTGAGGGCTTACAGTGTTGTGGCCACAACAACACCTAATGCCTAAATTTCTGCTGAGTATATAGGGCAGGACCCTACTTTCAAACATCTAACTTACAAACGACTCCTACTTGCAAACGGAAGGAGACAACAGGAAGTGAGATAAAATCTACCCCAGGAAGGGAAATTCTCTCCTGTAAGAGTTAATATGGGAAAAACATTTCTCCTTTCCACTGATGCTTTCCAATCCTTGTTCCACAAAAAAACCCAAATTTTCAAAAAACATTTGTCATTGGGACAAAAAGTGAGGTGAAATCTTCTGAAGAGGAGGAAAGACAGCAAAACAAATGTCACAGGGGTGATAACCCTTCCAAAAAGCTTAAAAAAGATTTTTTGGCTGGAGCTAAACACGTTAAAAATGTACCCGTTCAAAATTACAAAGAGATTCTACTTAACAACCTACAGTCCCTGTTTTTTGTTTGCACCGCCTGTATACTGCTGTTCAGAGTATATAGGGCCTGGTGGCCCCACACCTTTCCTTATTTTAATTTGGGTGCGGGGTTCCCCTTAATATCCATACGAGACCCAAAGGGCCTGGTAATGGACTGGGGGGTACCCATGCCGTTTGTCTCACTGATTTTCATCCATATTGCCAGGACCCGACATTACATTAAACCCGCAAGCAGTTTTAAATGAGATTTTTTCCTTTAAAAATGACATATTGTGCAGGGACTGTTCTAAACACGGGAAACACGCGCCACTTTACAGGCATACTATAGACACACCCCAGGTACGATATTTAAAGGAATATTTCACTTTTTTTTTTACTTTAAGCATCATTAAAATCACTGCATTGCACGACCGTTTTTAAAAGTTTTTTTGCATTGATACATGTCCCCTGGGATAGGACCCGGGTCCCCAAACCCTTTTTAGGACAATACCATGCAAATTAGCCTTTAAAATGAGCACTTTTGATTTCGAACGTTCGAGTCCCATAGATGTCAATGGGGTTCTAACGTTCGTGCAAATTTTCGGTTCGTTCGCAGGTTCTGGTGCGAACCGAACCGGGGGGTGTTCAGGTCATCCCTAGTCAGAGGTAACAGTTCCCTGATCCTTATTTTGCCAGCTAAAAACACTTCCATTTTTTTGGTCATTAATGTCTCTACTGTATTTGTTCAGTTTTTTTATCTTTTGTTCTCGTTCCTCTTTCTCTAGGTGATTTCTTAAATTTGTGGAGAGAGTGATGTATCCTGAAGTGGATTCCATCTGTTAAGAGCCAAATTGCACCCAGTATAATAGACCCCCCCCCCCCATCGTTTCAACCTTCTTTCACAATATGAAAGGATTTTTTCCATGCCGCAAGTGTACAGTGTGTAAACATAATGCATGCAAAGCGCATAAAATCGAAACCTTTACCTCTTCGTCCACTGGAAGAGAATACAAGATGAAGCAATTTGCAACCTGTGGAACAAAGTATAATGTCTATCCTTTTACCTGCCCTTGCGGGAGGCAATATATTCGCCGGACAATACGCAATTTTGCCATATGAGTTAACGAGCATATTACAGCCATAAAGAAAGAACGCACCAATCACAGCGTACCCAGACATTACCTACTTTGCCATAACCAAAATCCTCTAGGTACTACCTTTCAAATTATTGATAAATTTGTACCTCATTGGAGAGGGAAATCTAGTTTAAGAGGTGTATCCAGGCTAGAAACATTCTGGATACATCAAATGAAATGTTATACACCCCATGGACTAAACATTGATTGGGACAGCAATGCATTTATAAACCAATCTTGAAGATTTATCACTTTCTGTGTCCTAGTGAACAGAGATTCTCCCTTTCGTCCAAGGTGGTTCATACTTACACGTTCCATTTCTTTATTTTGATGAATCCCTATGTGACGGAGATAAAAATTGGATAGATGCATCCATGTTTTTTCTCCACCTGTTTAATGTACCTGGCTGAGATTTTTTGGCTAGCATTTAGCCTTGGGCCAGGCTTAGGGAATGTAACATTCATTTTCCGCTTATCTCTTTACCCACTAACATTAGAGATACACACTACAATATCTTCTCATTACTCGCTCCAAATGAAGATCGAGTATGATATACATATCTGTTGGTTTATCATTGTTTCAACACTATCCTCTATATATGGCTCAGATTATTCCATTCATACAGTGATGTCATCTCGGTATTTTTGATATACATACTGTAGCGTTTCCCCACGATTCTCTCTAAATAGAGATTGAGTGCAGTACACATATTTTTTGATTTATTACTGCTTTTTAAACCATTTACCACATATGGCTCATATTACAGTAGATGACACTCTATTCATACATTGATGCCATTTTTCTAGTTTTGAGTAGTATATGTTTTTTAATATGTATGCAATTCTGATGCTGTATGTGCAGTGTGACGGCCGATTTTTTACATCACAGCTGTTACATTTTTTATTTTTTCACTTTTAGGCCGAGTTACTGCTTACATTCATTTATTAAGTAGCCATTCCCGGTCTTTTGGAGCGCGTTTGCGTTCCAGGTAGCCAGTTCCAGTTTTTTGGAGCACGTTTGCATTCCAAACTGAGCTGGTATGTGTTCCCACTTCCTGCCTCCAATGATACATTCTTTCCGAGTGCATACCACGTTATCACGCTGATGCTGAATGACACAGTGGTCATGTGATTCTTCTCACTGACGAACACTAATGCCGCGTACACACACGGTCGGACTTTTCGGCTACAAAAGTCCGACAGCCCGTCCGACAGACTTTCGACAGACTTTTGGCGGACTTGCGGCGGACTTTCTAACGAACTGACTTAACTACGTACGATCACACAAAAGTCAGACGGATTCGTACGTGATGACGTACACCGGACTAAAATAAGGAAGTAGATAGCCAGTAGCCAATAGCTGCCCTAGCGTCGGTTTTTGTCCGTCGGACTAGCATACAGACGAGCGGATTTCTGGGTCCGGCGGAGTTACGACGTAAAGATTTGAAGCAAGTTCCAAATCTAAAGTCCCTCAGATTTGCGACTGGAAAAGTCTGCTAAAGGTCCGGTGGAGCCCACACACGATCGGATTGTCCACCGGATTTGGTCCGCCGGAGTCCGTGGGACCAGTCCGGTCGAAAAGTCCGACTGTGTGTACGCGGCATTAGAAGCGGTTGATTGGAGGGCGACACAGAGGCTTGGTTCTTCACAATCTCCTTCATACACGATTGGCCTGTAAATTGTCACATGGTAACAGACTGTCATAGAAGCCAGCAAACCCGGAAGTCACGCCGCACAAGTGTTCCTAATTAATGTTTTATGATTTTTACTTCATTTATATAAAAAGCGCAGTTGGTGGCTGGTTAGCTTATACCCCAGCCGAAGTCTTAGCAGATGAAACAGGTTGGGTTCTTTATGCTACCTTTTACTGCGCTATTTTTGTTCAATTGAACCAAATTTTTTTTTTTTATAACCAGGAGTGCTTTATTGTAGAAATTAACATATACAATAATACAAGTTCACAGTCAGTTGTTACAAAGTCACTTGTCACATTCTTATCAGCATTTCACATAAGACATACACCATGAAATATAAAGCAAAATGCATTATTGATAGCACTAACTTCTGTAATTTCTTGTTCAAGGGTATATTTCCTGAGTGAGAGGGAGGCAAGCGCAGGAGAGAGAACATAGAAGGGGGAGAGACTACACGGAATATTAACCTGAGGGAGTGTGGAGGGGAGGGAAGGCAAATGAGAAAGGGGGGGGGGTACTAGCATTTTCCCACTACTAGATCGACGCCCATGATGACCACACTTTGTCAAACTTCCATGGGCATCCACGATTGATATACGTCAACTTATATAAAGGAAGGGCAGCATTCACTTTGTTTTCCCATGTAGCTATATCCGGGGGGACAGAAGAAGACCATTTACACAATATTTCTTTCTTTGCATAAAAAAGCAAATATGAGATTAGTAGTTTGCTATGATGCGACCGCTGGTCATCTTCATGTATACCCAATAAGGCTAGTTCCGGCGTCATAGGAACATTCAGCTCGAGTCGGACATTTAATTGGTCAAATATCTCTGTCCAGAAGGTCGACAGCATGGGGCACCCCCAGAACATGTGCAGGTAGGTGCCTGGATGTGTCAAGCACCTGGGACATTGTGGGTCTCTACCAGGATATATTCTAGACATACGTATCGGGGTAAAGTAAACCCTATAAAGGAATTTGGTCTGTATAAGTTTATCTCCTGCCGCTATTGCTAGTTTGGGGCCCTGTTCAAGACTATCCTCCCAATCTTCCCTCTCTAAAGATGGAATATCAGCCTTCCATTGTTCCCAGAGTCTATCCATTTTTGCATTATCAATTGGGAGTAGGACACCATACAACGACGAAAGTGGCTTTGCAAGGTCTTCATGTGACATTAGATTCTCTACTGGGTCCAGTTGTAAAACTGGTTGAGTAGGAAATTGGGCTCTAGCTGCGTGTCTTAGTTGGACATAACGAAAGAACATCCACCCAGGTAATTCATATTTCCTAGCTAATTGTGAGAATGACATCAGTGTGCCTGTGGGCATAATATCCCTTAGTGTCTTAATGCTGAATCTCGCCCAGACCTGGGGATCTGGTATTGTCCTAAAGTTGGGCAGGTTAGGGTTTCTCCAGAAAGGGGAGGCTGGACCGGTGACCAGCGATTCACCTGGAGGAACCTACGTCTAGCCGCAATCCAAATCCTTATCGTCGCCCTAGTCGGAACAGGGAGATCCTTATAGGCTCTCACTCCTCTATATGCTAAATTTTGTAGTTCCTGTAGTGAGCCTAGCCAGGCTGCCTCCACACAAACTGCAGCATTAGATCTGCTCACCTTAAACCACCAGTGTAAAGTGACCAGCATGGCTGCCCAATAGTAGACCCTGAAGTCCGGGAGAGCTAGTCCCCCCAGGTGTGTAGGTGCACGCAGTGTGGTCTTTGCCAGTCTTGGCACGGATCCGTTCCATATAAAAGAGGTAATGCATTTATCAATTTCTTGAAAAAAGATCTGTGGTATCCAGATTGGGCTGTTGCGGAAAAAATAGTTAAATTTAGGTAGAATGATCATTTTAAGAATATTTATTCGGCCTATTAGATTCAATGGAAGTCTGGACCAAGACTGGCATTTCTCCCGCAGGAGTCGAAGCAGGGGGAGCATATTCAGATTATAATATTGACCGGCGTCCCTAGAGATTTTAACCCCAAAGTACTTGAATTCATCGACCCACTGTAGTGGTGTATGATTGTGTGGGCCTTGGGATTGCCCATCCAGAGGGAATAGGACCGATTTTATTCCAGTTGATACGGATGCCTGCTAGTGTACCGAACTGATTAAATATCACCAGAGCGGCGGATAGTGATGGACCAGAGTCATTCAGGTAAAGTAGGGCGTCGTCCACGTATAAGGATATTTTCTCCTCTAGTGTGCCAACCCGGATTCCCCTTATCGCTTAAGACTCACGAATCATAATAGCCAATGGTTCTAGGGCCAGGGCAAATAAACCAGGGGACAGGGGGCATCCTTGGCGGGTACCCCTGTGTAAGGAAAACAGCTCCGACAATCGGTCGTTAGTGCGCACCCTAGCCCTTGGAGCTCTATAGAGTAGCCGTATCCACCGGATAAAGTTGGGGCCAAACCCGAAGTGTTGTAGCACCCCCCAGAGATAGGGCCACTCTACAGAGTCAAACGCCTTTTCGGCGTCAAGGGAGGCAATCACCCGAGATCCCGCTATATCTTGACTGAGCGACAGGTTCACGAAGAGGCGTCTAAGGTTTATGTCGGTGCCTTTACCCGGCATAAACCCTGTTTGGTCGATGTGAATCACTGTGGTGATTACCGACGATAGACGGTTGGCCAAAATTTTTGCTAGGATTTTCGCGTCGACGTTAAGTAGGGATATTGGTCTGAAGGATGAACACTCCTGAGGGTCCTTCCCAGGTTTAGGTATTAAAACTATAACAGCCTCCTCCATAGACTCCGGGAGAGCTTCTGTCTCTAACAGGCCAGAGAAAAGGGATCTCAATCTGGGGGCAAGCAGCTTAGCATTTTGTGAGTAAAACTCTGTTGGAAGGCCGTCTGCACCCGGAGTTTTGCCGCTTTGTAAACCGCCAATGGCAGCCTGAACCTCCTCCAGAGAAAAATCCCCCTCCAATAAGTTCCTATGTTCCTCTGATAGGGAAGGGAACGGTATTGTGTCCAGATACTCTTGCAGTTCTAGTGGTGTGAACTGGGCTCTGGAGGTGTATACTTCTCTGAAAAACTTAGAGAATTCGTCATTTATTGCCTCTGGGGAGGAAAGTATTTGGTCACTATCATTACGGATACTAGCTATATGAGTGAAAGCTGTCTGGTTCTTTGCTAGCCAGGCCAGAAGCCGCCCATTTTTATTTCCGTGCTCAAATATTTTTTGCTTCGCGAATAGCATAGATTTTTTAGTCTGCTCGACATTATGTAGGGAAAGCTCATGTAAGGTATTCTGCCATTTATGATAGTTAGTGTCACTGGGGGATTGAGTATATCCTGCCTCCCTTCTAACAGCCTCCTCCTCCAAAGTCTCTCGTGTTTTGGAAGCCTCCTTCTGCAGGAGAGATATGCGGGCAATGTATTCCCCCCTCATCTTAGATTTGAACGCATCCCATAACACATTGGCATTAGCAGATTCCCCGTTTTCATTCCAGTAGTTACAAATATTTTCCATCATTGAGTCTTGGACTCTCTCATCCTTGGCCCAGAAAGCGGACAAACGCCACAACCTCAACCCCGGGGATTTTATTAAAGAGATTTTGAGGCAGATAGGGGCGTGATCCGAGATGCCACGGGGTAAATGATCTACTGCCCCTACCCACCGCAACCCCCCAGGTGATGCATACACAAGATCTATACGTGAGAGCGCCCGGTGGGAAGCGGAGTGACACGTGTACTCTCTCTTGTCTGGGTGAAAATGGCGCCATACGTCAGTAAGAGCACACGCGCCAGCCCAACCCCCCAAGGCCGATGAGGTGCGGGTCACCCCGTGCAGCCTATCCAACTCCTGCGATGGAACCAGATTAAAATCACCAAAAATAAAAACTTCTGGTACATTAAACCCCATAACTATTTGCATTATATCGTTTAACAGTTGTACCTCAGCAGGAGGAGGAAGATACAGGCCCACCAACACCATTTCTCTGTCATAAAGTGTAACATTAATAATGACAAATCTGCCCCCTGGGTCAGTTTTAACGTCTAAGATCTGTAGAGGAAGCGATCTGCGGATCAAAATGCTCACACCCCTCGCATAGTTTGAGTATGTAGAGTGATGGTGAGTTCCCACCCATGCCCTCCGGAGACCCAGGACACGCTTACCTATCAAATGGGTCTCCTGGAGTATACAGATGTGTGGGTTGTGCTTTTGCAGGTATTTAAAAACAAGTGTCCTTTTTGTGGCTGAATTTAGGCCCCGGACATTCCAGGATACAATGGATAACTCAGCCATTCCCTCTCATATGCAATCGTGTAAGCAGGATCCGCATATCTCATCCTCCCCCCAGCCATCACCCAGACATACATATCTCACTGTCCCACTTAGGTCTAGGAAGACATGGTATAGTTTGTTTACGCATATATATTGTTTAAGTCAGTAACACTCCAACCAAAAATGAGCAACTCCTTATTTAAACTTGAGAACTTAAGAACCTTGAAATTCTGCAACGGCAGAAATCCCCCCCCCTCCCCACATCCCCCTCCGAAACTGAGGATGTTTCATACCCTGAACCCCCAACAGCTATACTTAAACGAGGGCGAGCACCTGTAGCGTGGAGTGTTACCTCACAAGGCGACAGAGTTGCTGGTTCATGTTACGTATGTTTTCTCCTGGGGAACCCAGGGGCACTTATCTTAGTTACTAAACATTCATTAAACAGTAGTAAGAACTAACAGTTAACCCATTTGTAGATCAGTCAGAGTAGGGTTCGCCATACCGATAGATACACATAGGCCTATCATCAGAGGCGAAAATATTAGATTGACACACATATTGCGCAGCTCTGACCAACCAACCCATGAGCCATCTCAGGTGTCTTTCCAAAGCCTCAGAGTATTTTAACTCCTTAATGACTAACTCAAAAGGCCCTGGGCAGTTGTGATAGAGTTCCATTTCTCCCCATCTGCCTAAATCTCTACTCTAGATTAGGGATGAGCCGAACACCCCCCGGTTCGGTTCGCACCAGAACCCGCGAACGGACCGCAAGTTCGCACGAACGTTAGAACCCCATTGACGTCTATGGGACTCGAACGTTCGAAATCAAAAGTGCTCATTTTAAAGGCTAATTTGCATGGTATTGTCCTAAAAAGGGTTTGGGGACCCGGGTCCTACCCCAGGGGACATGTATCAATGCAAAAAAAACTTTTAAAAACGGCCGTTTTTTCGGGAGCAGTGATTTTAATGATGCTTAAAGTAAAAAAAAAAAAGTGAAATATTCCTTTAAATATCGTACCTGGGGGGTGTCTATAGTATGCCTGTAAAGTGACGCGTGTTTCCCATGTTTAGAACAGTCCCTGCACCAAATGTCATTTTTAAAGGAAAAAATCTCATTTAAAACTGCTTGCGGGTTTAATGTCATGTCGGGTCATGGCAATATGGATGAAAATCAGTGAGACAAACGGCATGGGTACCCCCCAGTCCATTACCAGGCCCTTTGGGTCTTGTATGGATATTAAGGGGAACCCCGCACCCAAATTAAAATAAGGAAAGGTCCCTATATACTCTGAACAGCAGTATACAGGCGGTGCAAACAAGACAGGGACTGTAGGTTTGTTGTTAAGTAGAATCTGCTTGTAATTTTGAACATTTTTAATGTGTTTAGCTCCAGCCAAAAAATCTTTTCTAAGCTTTTTGGAAAACATAGGGAAGGGTTATCACCCCTGTGACATTTGTTTTGCGTCTTTCCTCCTCTTCAGAAGATTTCACCTCACTTTTTTGTCCCAATGAAAAATGTTTTTTGAAAATTTGGGTTTTTTTGTGGAACAAGGATTGGAAAGCATCAGTGGAAAGGAGAAATTGTTTTCCCATATTAACTCTTACAGGAGAGAATTTCCCTTCCTTAGGGGTAGATTTCATCTCACTTCCTGTTGTCTCCTTCCGTTTGCAAGTAGGAGTCGTTTGTAAGTTAGATGTTTGAAAGTAGGGTCCTGCCCTATATACTCAGCAGAAATTTGGGCCTTAGGTGTTGCTGTGGCCAAAACACTGTAAGCCCTCACAGGGCCCTGCTGTGAAATATTAGATCAAGAATTGTAATTACATGCCCCTGTTGAACAGGAGCTGAAAAATTAGGCCTTAGGCACTGGTGCTGGTGCCACAACACTGCAACCCCTCACAGACACTCTAGTTGGAACGCAGGAACGAGCCCTGCTGCAAAGTATTGCATCAAAAATTGTAATTACACGCCCCTGTTAGACAGGGGCAGAAAAATTGGGCCTTAGGCACTGGTGCTGGTGCCACAACACTGCAACCCCTCACAGACACTCTAGTTGGAACGCAGGAACGAGCCCTGCTGCAAAGTATTGCATCAAAAATTGTAATTACACGCCCCTGTTAGACAGGGGCAGAAAAATTGGGTCTTAGGCACTGGTGCTGGTGCCACAACACTGCAACCCCTCACAGACACTCTAGTTGAAACGCAGGAACAAGCCCTGCTGCAAAGTATTGCATCAAAAATTGTAATTACACGCCCCTGTTAGACAGGGGCTGAAAAATTGGGTCTTAGGCACTGGTGCTGGTGCCACAACACTGCAACCCCTCACAGACACTCTAGTTGGAATGCAGGAACGAGCCCTGCTGCAAAGTATTACATCAAAAATTGTAATTACACGCCCCTGTTAAACAGGGGCTGAAAAATTGTGCCTTAGGCACTGGTGGTGGCGCCCAGAACCAAAAATGTTCTTACAAGCTATCAGCGTGATGATTGAGGAGGAAGAGGATAATTACTCAGGGATAGTCACTCAGCATCAGCATAGGCAGTCTTTGAAGGGATCTGAGATTTCAAAAAAAATTATTCGGTTACATCTGCATCAGGTGCTTGGTAGCTGGTGGTGATCCAAGACTGATTCATTTTTATGAAGGTCAGCCGATCGACCGAGTCGGTGGACAGACGCACCCTGTGATCGGTTACCACGCCTCCAGCAGCACTGAATGTGCGTTCCGAAAGAACGCTGGATGCAGGACAGGCCAGTAGCTCAATTGCATACTGTGCAAGCTCTGGCCAGTGATCCATCCTCAAGACCCAGTAACCCAGAGGATTTTCGGTGGGAAAGGTGTCCAAGTCTGATCTTGCCCCTAGGTATTCCTGCACCATGTAAAACAGACGCTGGCGATGGTTGCTGGAACCGATCATACCTTGGGGCTGCGGACCAAAAAATTGTCTGAACGCATCGGTCAGACGGCCACCTTCTCCACCGCTCCTTCTTTGACTGACCGAAGCCTCAGCAACACGTTGTCCAGAAACAGGAGTTTGTAACCTCCCAGTCTCTGGGAACGCGTTGCACAGACCTTTCTGCAAGGCCTCCCGAAGATGTTTCATCCTCTGCTCCCTCTGCGATGGCAAGATAAGGTCCGCAACCTTACCCTTGTAACGTGGATCAAGGAGGGTTGCCAGCCAGTATTGGTCCTTCTCCTTGATACCACGAATACGAGGATCCTTACGCAGGCTTTGCAGGATCAGGGAGGCCATGCAGCGTAGGTTTGCTGAGGCATTCGGTCCGGAGTCCTCTGGGTCACTAAGGACAACAACGTCCGCAGCCACCTCCTCCCAGCCACGTACAAGTCCATGTGTTCCTTGGGACTGATCCCTTAAAGACTGCTGATGCTGAGTGCCAGGCTCCACCTCCATACTGACACAATCTTCCTCCTCCTCCTCCTCCTCCTCCTCGTCCTCTTCCTGTGTGATCGGCGGGCACGCAGGAACACTGTCTGGATAAAGGGGGCCTTGAGAGCTAAGGAAGTCCTCCTCTTCCTGCCTCTGTTCTGCCTCAAGTGCCCTGTCCATTATTCCACGCAGTGTGTGCTCCAACAGGTGGACAAGGGGGACAGTGTCACTGATGCATGCACTGTCAGTGCTCACCATCCTCGTGGCCTCCTCGAATGGTGACAGGACAGTGCATGCATCCCTGATCATGGCCCACTGGCGTGGGGAAAAAAAACCAAGGTCCCCTGACCCTGTCCTGGTGCCATAGTCACACAGGTACTCATTGATGGCCCTCTGCTGCGTGTGCAGCCGCTGCAGCATGGCCAACGTCGAGTTCCACCTGGTGGGCATGTCACAGATTAGGCGGTTCTTGGGCAGGTTAAACTCCTTTTGGAGGTCCGTCAGCCGAGCACTGGCATTATATGACCGGCGGAAATGCACAGAGACTTTCCTGGCCTGCCTCAGGACATCCTGTAAGCCCGGGTACCTGCCCAAGAACCGCTGCACCACCAAGTTAAGGACGTGAGCCAAACAGGGCACATGGGTCAGTTGTCCCTGTCGGAGGGCAGAGAGGAGGTTGGTGCCATTGTCGCAAACCACCATTCCTGCCTTAAGTTGGCGTGGCGTCAACCACCTCTGAACCTGCCCCTGCAGAGCTGACAGAACCTCTGCCCCAGTGTGGCTCCTGTCCCCCAAGCACACCAGCTCAAGCACCACATGGCATCTTTTGGCCTGCGTACTTGCGTAGCCCCTTGAACGCCTACGGAGCACCGCTGGTTCCGAGGAAGAGGCCATGGAGGAAGAAGAAGAGGAGGGGGTGGAGGAGAGAGGTGTGTCACAATCAGCATTTTGGAGGCGTGGTGGCGGAACAACCTCCAACACTACTGCACCTTGTCCTGCATCCTTCCCAGCTGCCAGCAGAGTCACCCAATGCGCCGTGAAACTTAAGTAACGTCCCTGTCCATGCCTGCTGGACCATGAGTCAGCGGTAATATGCACCTTACCGCTGACCGCCCTGTCCAGCGAGGCATGGACATTGCCTTCCACATGCCGGTAGAGAGCCGGAATCGCCTTCCGTGAGAAAAAGTGGCGTTTGGGTACCTGCCACTGAGGAACCGCACATTCCACAAACTCACGGAAGGGGGCAGAGTCTACCAACTGAAAAGGCAGCAGTTGAAGTGCTAGCAATTTTGCCAAGCTAGCATTCAACCGCTGGGCATGTGGATGGCTGGGAGCAAACTTCTTTCGGCGGTGCAGCAGCTGGGGCAGGGAAATTTGCCTGGTACAATCTGACGTCGGTGTACCAAAAGCAGATTGCCCACAAGTACTTGGCTGTGACACACCTAATTCTACACCTTCATTCCTCTCACTGCAGGTCTCAGAGAGGACTGAAGGTCTAGTGGGGTTGGAAATCTCAGCTGATGAGGAGCAAGGAGAGATCGTCTTTGTTCTTTGGTGTGGGTCTTTTAGATACGCTTGCCAACGAACTGCATGGCAGGTCAACATATGTCTGGTCAAGCATGTGGTACCCAAGCGGGAGATGTTTTGGCCACGCGAGATACGCTTGAGACATATGTTGCAAATAGCAGCGGTGCGATCTGATGCACTCGTCTCAAAAAAGGCCCACACCAAAGAACTTTTTGAATAACGCGCAGAGACTGCAGCGCCCTGCACATGTGGAGCTTTAGGGTGTGATGCAGTCAATGTGCTGCCCTTAGGCTGGCCCCTGGAGGGCATCCTGCCTAGTTGGTGATGTGCCACCTCCTCCTCCTCCTCCTCCTCTCTCCTATCAGGCACCCACGTTGAGTCAGTGACCTCATCATCCCCTCCCTCCTCATCACTGGAGCAAACCTGGCAGTATGCTGCAGCAGGGGGAGCATGACTGCCAGATTGCTGTCCTTCTTGGGCACCCCCTCTGTCCGTGCTCATGTTACTGCCTTCATTGAGCTCAGTATCATCATCAGAGCCTTCCAAACGCTGGGCATCCTCCTGGAGCATGTACCCAACACTGTGGTCAAACAGTTCGAGGGAATCCTCATGAGGACATGGTGGAGCTAGGGAAGGAGTCATTGATGACATTGAGCTGAGGGAAGAGGCCGCTGCTTTGCCAGACAAAGCACCCTGGGCATGGGTGAGAGAGGATGAGGAGGATGAGGACGGCTTGGTCATCCACTCGACCAAGTCTTCCGCATGTTGCGGCTCAACACGGCCAGCTGCCGAAAAAAAGGCCAAGCGTGTCCCATGGCCACGTGCTGATGAGGATGCACCGTCTCCACGACCAGCACTAGACACAGAGCCTGCTTGCCCTCTCTTATTGGCTTGTGACTGTCTGCCTCTGCTTCTTGGCCTTCCAGACATACTAATGGCCTGTAGCTGCACTAAGCTGGGATAGAACACCTGTAATTTTCTTAAGGTAGCTTTATATACTGTAACCAGACAAGCCTGCCTGTCAGTAGGAAGATAACAGGAACGGATCTAGCTGAACACTGTGAGCAGGACGCACTGTACTAAATGTAAATAGTCTAGCTGCCTGACCGTGGTACTAATAGGATCAAAAAGAACACCTGTAATTTTCTTAAGGTAGCTTTATATACTGTAACCAGACAAGCCTGCCTGTCAGTAGGAAGATAACAGGAACGGATCTAGCTGAACACTGTGAGCAGGACGTACTGCACTAAATGTATATAGCAGGAACGGATCTAGCTGAACACTGTGAGCAGGACGCACTGCACTGAATGTAAATAGCAGGAACGGATCTAGCTGAACACTGTGAGCAGGACGCACTGCACTAAATGTAAATACCAGGAACGGATCTAGCTGAACACTGTGAGCAGGACGCACTGCACTAAATGTAAATACCAGGAACGGATCTAGCTGAACACTGTGAGCAGGACGCACTGCACTGAATGTAAATAGCAGGAACGGATCTAGCTGAACACTGTGAGCAGGACGCACTGCACTAAATGTAAATACCAGGAACGGATCTAGCTGAACACTGTGAGCAGGACGCACTGCACTGAATGTAAATAGCAGGAACGGATCTAGCTGAACACTGTGAGCAGGACGCACTGCACTGAATGTAAATAGCAGGAACGGATCTAGCTGAACACTGTGAGCAGGACGCACTGTACTAAATGTAAATACCAGGAACGGATCTAGCTGAACACTGTGAGCAGGACGCACTGTACTAAATGTAAATAGTCTAGCTGCCTGACCGTGGTACTAATAGGATCAAAAAGAACACCTGTAATTTTCTTAAGGTAGCTTTATATACTGTAACCAGACAAGCCTGCCTGTCAGTAGGAAGATAACAGGAACGGATCTAGCTGAACACTGTGAGCAGGACACACTGTACTAAATGTAAATAGTCTAGCTGCCTGACCGTGGTACTAATAGGATCAAAAAGAACACCTGTAATTTTCTTCAGGTAGCTTTATATACTGTAACCAGACAAGCCTGCCTGTCAGTAGGAAGATAACAGGAACGGATCTAGCTGAACACTGTGAGCAGGACGCACTGTACTAAATGTAAATAGTCTAGCTGCCTGACCGTGGTACTAATAGGATCAAAAAGAACACCTGTAATTTTCTTAAGGTAGCTTTATATACTGTAACCAGACAAGCCTGCCTGTCAGTAGGAAGATAACAGGAACGGATCTAGCTGAACACTGTGAGCAGGACGTACTGCACTAAATGTATATAGCAGGAACGGATCTAGCTGAACACTGTGAGCAGGACGCACTGCACTGAATGTAAATAGCAGGAACGGATCTAGCTGAACACTGTGAGCAGGACGCACTGCACTAAATGTAAATACCAGGAACGGATCTAGCTGAACACTGTGAGCAGGACGCACTGCACTAAATGTAAATACCAGGAACGGATCTAGCTGAACACTGTGAGCAGGACGCACTGCACTGAATGTAAATAGCAGGAACGGATCTAGCTGAACACTGTGAGCAGGACGCACTGCACTAAATGTAAATACCAGGAACGGATCTAGCTGAACACTGTGAGCAGGACGCACTGCACTGAATGTAAATAGCAGGAACGGATCTAGCTGAACACTGTGAGCAGGACGCACTGCACTGAATGTAAATAGCAGGAACGGATCTAGCTGAACACTGTGAGCAGGACGCACTGTACTAAATGTAAATACCAGGAACGGATCTAGCTGAACACTGTGAGCAGGACGCACTGTACTAAATGTAAATAGTCTAGCTGCCTGACCGTGGTACTAATAGGATCAAAAAGAACACCTGTAATTTTCTTAAGGTAGCTTTATATACTGTAACCAGACAAGCCTGCCTGTCAGTAGGAAGATAACAGGAACGGATCTAGCTGAACACTGTGAGCAGGACACACTGTACTAAATGTAAATAGTCTAGCTGCCTGACCGTGGTACTAATAGGATCAAAAAGAACACCTGTAATTTTCTTCAGGTAGCTTTATATACTGTAACCAGACAAGCCTGCCTGTCAGTAGGAAGATAACAGGAACGGATCTAGCTGAACACTGTGAGCAGGACGCACTGTACTAAATGTAAATAGTCTAGCTGCCTGACCGTGGTACTAATAGGATCAAAAAGAACACCTGTAATTTTCTTAAGGTAGCTTTATATACTGTAACCAGACAAGCCTGCCTGTCAGTAGGAAGATAACAGGAACGGATCTAGCTGAACACTGTGAGCAGGACACACTGTACTAAATGTAAATAGTCTAGCTGCCTAACCGTGGTACTAATAGGATCAAAAAGAACACCTGTAATTTTCTTCAGGTAGCTTTATATACTGTAACCAGACAAGCCTGCCTGTCAGTAGGAAGATAACAGGAACGGATCTAGCTGAACACTGTGAGCAGGACGCACTGTACTAAATGTAAATAGTCTAGCTGCCTGACCGTGGTACTAATAGGATCAAAAAGAACACCTGTAATTTTCTTAAGGTAGCTTTATATACTGTAACCAGACAAGCCTGCCTGTCAGTAGGAAGATAACAGGAACGGATCTAGCTGAACACTGTGAGCAGGACACACTGTACTAAATGTAAATAGTCTAGCTGCCTGACCGTGGTACTAATAGGATCAAAAAGAACACCTGTAATTTTCTTCAGGTAGCTTTATTATACTGTAACCAGACAAGCCTGCCTGTCAGTAGGAAGATAACAGGAACGGATCTAGCTGAACACTGTGAGCAGGACGTACTGCACTAAATGTATATAGCAGGAACGGATCTAGCTGAACACTGTGAGCAGGACGCACTGCACTGAATGTAAATAGCAGGAACGGATCTAGCTGAACACTGTGAGCAGGACGCACTGCACTGAATGTAAATAGCAGGAACGGATCTAGCTGAACACTGTGAGCAGGACGCACTGCACTGAATGTAAATAACAGGAACGGATCTAGCTGAACACTGTGAGCAGGACGCACTGCACTAAATGTAAATACCAGGAACGGATCTAGCTGAACACTGTGAGCAGGACGCACTGCACTGAATGTAAATAGCAGGAACGGATCTAGCTGAACACTGTGAGCAGGACGCACTGCACTAAATGTAAATACCAGGAACGGATCTAGCTGAACACTGTGAGCAGGACGCACTGCACTGAATGTAAATAGCAGGAACGGATCTAGCTGAACACTGTGAGCAGGACGCACTGCACTGAATGTAAATAGCAGGAACGGATGTAGCTGAACACTGTGAGCAGGACGCACTGCACTAAATGTAAATACCAGGAACGGATCTAGCTGAACACTGTGAGCAGGACGCACTGCACTGAATGTAAATAGCAGGAACGGATCTAGCTGAACACTGTGAGCAGGACGCACTGCACTAAATGTAAATACCAGGAACGGATCTAGCTGAACACTGTGAGCAGGACGCACTGCACTGAATGTAAATAGCAGGAACGGATCTAGCTGAACACTGTGAGCAGGACGCACTGCACTGAATGTAAATAGCAGGAACGGATCTAGCTGAACACTGTGAGCAGGACGCACTGCACTAAATGTAAATACCAGGAACGGATCTAGCTGAACACTGTGAGCAGGACGCACTGCACTGAATGTAAATACCAGGAACGGATCTAGCTGAACACTGTGAGCAGGACGCACTGCACTAACTGTAAATACCAGGAACGGATCTAGCTGAACACTGTGAGCAGGACGCACTGCACTGAATGTAAATAGCAGGAACGGATCTAGCTGAACACTGTGAGCAGGACGCACTGCACTGAATGTAAATAGCAGGAACGGATCTAGCTGAACACTGTGAGCAGGACGCACTGCACTAAATGTAAATACCAGGAACGGATCTAGCTGAACACTGTGAGCAGGACGCACTGCACTGAATGTAAATAGCAGGAACGGATCTAGCTGAACACTGTGAGCAGGACGCACTGCACTAAATGTAAATACCAGGAACGGATCTAGCTGAACACTGTGAGCAGGACGCACTGCACTGAATGTAAATAGCAGGAACGGATCTAGCTGAACACTGTGAGCAGGACACACTGCACTAAATGTAAATAGTCTAGATAGAAGATAACAGGAACGGATCTAGCTAAACTGAATACAGTGTATATATATATATGCAACACCTGGGATGCATATATATACACAATACACTGTAAGTGCAGCTAACTGACTGACTGTTCTGCCTAATCTATCTAACTCAAATCAAATGACACTGTCTCTCTCTCTCTCTATCTCTCAGCACACCGGAACACACACTACACAGGGCCGCCGTGCAGGCGGCCTTATATAGTGTGGGGTGTGTACTAAATCCCCTGAGCCATAATTGGCCAAAGCCACCCTGGCTTTGGCCAATTACAGCTCTCTCTACTGACGGCGCTGTGATTGGCCAAGCATGCGGGTCATAGTGCATGCTTGGCCAATAATCAGCCAGCAATGCACTGCGATGCCGCAGTGAATTATGGGCCGTGACGCGCCACACGAATTTGGCGCGAACGGCCCATATCGTTCGCAATTCGGCGAACGACCGAACAGCCGATGTTCGAGTCGAACATGGGTTCGACTCGAACACGAAGCTCATCCCTACTCTAGATGGCCAGGTGCCTTAACGTCAGATCAGCAAAGAAGCAATGTCGTGCAGGTTTGCCGTAATAAGTAGTTCCCTTTCTCAAAAGTAGTATTGCAGTTCTGGAAACGTCCCCATCAGAACAGCATCTAGCCCGATGTGTCCCACGATTCCTTCTTTAGAGATCACATATCAATTTATGCCACACCTAAACCAACCGAGCATATCATTGCCATCAGACCGTTTCTTGTGTCCAGGTGTGTGTTCAGGGATATAAGTACTGGGCTGCAGCCACACAGTTGTTGACAAATGATTTATGAGGAAATGTCTCCATTGTTTTCCCCTGTGCAGCGTTGTGCATGAGAAAGAGACCGGGACTATGGACACATGCACGGCCAAATTGAACTGAGTGTCCATCTTTAACACTTAGAGAGCAGAGGACAATTGTTCTTGATGGGACGCCTGTCGGTGCGGGGGCAAGGATATCCATCTCGCAGCAGCCTCACAAGTGTGATGAGGAATCATCAGTGGTCTTTTCCTGTTGTTCGCATTTCTATATATATATACAGGATCTCTGAGCTGCAGCTGTGAATCTACTGGTATAGGTCCGGTGTAGGACATCTCCAGTGCCTTCCCCTATGCAACATCCTGCACGTACACGGATCCGTGCCGTACACATGTGTAGGGCTAGAATGCACTTACCACAAGTCCTCAACAAAATAGATATAAAACTTTTTGCCCAAATGTCAACAAGGGGAGAAAAAGATTGAAAAAAATAAAAAATAAAAAACAGAAAACTCTCCACAGGTGTGTTAGAACTCACATGAGTATGCGGTAGTTGCTCTTGGATGTTATACTTAGCGGTGTGGAGGCAGGGATTCCAGCCACGCGGCAGCATCCCGCGGCGCGGTAAAGAATTTAACTGTTTCACCGTCCTGGACCCTTAATTTGGCAGGGAATAGGATACTATATTTGATGTTGCGTGCTCGTAGCCCCACTTTGATCTGATCGAATGATCTACGCAATTTTTGCGTTTCAAGTGAAAAATCGGGGAAGAACATTAGGGTGGTATTCTAATATTTCAACTCACCCGCTCTACATGCTGCACGGAGTATTTCGTCCCGATCTCGAAAGTTGAGTAGCCGAAAGATTAGGGTGCGAGGATTAGATCCTGGTGGTCCCGGAACAGGAGGGATCCTATGGGCGCGTTCCACCGTGAAGTATGGCGAGAACTGCACGGTCGGCAGTAGCTCTCTCAGAACCTCTTCCATAAAGACCGTGGGGTTCTTCCCCTCCGCTCCCTCCGGCATACCCACAAGGCAGAGGTTGTTCCTCTTGTTCCTATTCTCGGCGTCGTCGACCTTGTATTCCAGCGCCCTGACCCTCGTTTGTAGGGTACGGATCGACGCAGTATGCTCCGTGAGGGTATCTTCTGTTAGCCCCACACGTTGCTCCGCTTCAGACACTCGCGCCCGTAGTTTGTCAAAGTCCTGTCTAATAAGGCTGACGTCTAGTTGTACCGCTTCGATTTTATTAGTCAGGGCAGTTTGGCATGAGGCTATCGCAGTCATTACCTCTTGAAACATCGTCGCTGCACATCTGACTGCACATCTGACTGTTCCTCCATGTCCGTCTGGGACGCCATGTTTCTTGCACAGCCAGGGGAGGATTGCACGTGGGAATACACTTGTGGAGTTGTTTCCTCCGCCTTCGGTGGAAAACGAAGCTTCTTCCCCCTGTATCTTGTTTTGTATGGCATCCGGAGCAGTTCTGTCTGGTTTAAAGTGTAGAAAAACACCAGGAGAACGGATAAAACAACGGATCTCCAGCAGAGCTCTGAGATCTGCTTCCTCTCAGATCGCCATCTTGGCCACGCCCTTGAACCAAATTTTTACCTCCCATTTTACTATTTGTTGGAAATATTTTTTAACAATAAATTTTTCCTTGCTTAACCGGATTTACACTATGTGGAAGCTCTTTTTCTTTACCTTTTCCTTGCCACATTTGGAGGATTGTCGCTGATCGGGTGGAACCCGGTGTAAGATCCCAGCCTACATCCGGATAGGAGACCAGATTAACAGGAACACGAACAGGAGGGTCAGGCCCACTCTTATCCCTTCCAGGAGCGAAAGAGCCGTGAGGTTTTTCCTGCCTACCTGGCTTCTCTTCAGGATTGGAACCGTATCTAACCCTACCGCTCTGACAGTACAAGCCTTTATGACTCATCGCCAACGGCCTGTGAGTCCAACATCTCTGGTAAGGGCATTACATTTCTTTTTGTTGAAGTGTGCGTTTTAAGAAGATCTGGCTTTGTATGCTAGTATGCCTTACACCTCGCAGTGAAAAGCATCTACACAAGTGTTGAACATCCTGCATTCCCAAGAATCGCCAATCCATATAGACTTTTTTACAATCATATATATGTCTATAAGTGATTTTTATTCTTAGTCAATATTTTATTTTTTATGTTCACAATGTTTGGTGCAGTCTTGTCACGATAGACATATGACACCTGCTTTTGCCTTTACATGTTTGTATCACTACACTAGTGTAGTCTCTCAGACCACCCATTACACTTTGGTTAAATCTCCTTTTATTTTTTGCTTTGTTTGATGTCACATTTTAATGAGACACACTTATATGGTTTAATGACACTAACCTGGTTGAGAATTCCTGAATACATCCATCCTCTGCTTAGAGTCATATATCTTATAGAGGCTGTTTATACACCTGGTAATTTCATGTATCACTCTCACCATTGTGATTCTACATCCACCAATGTAGATTTTTCGTTTTTTTTATAGCGCTACACTTTATTGTTTTTTCATTTACTTCTCACAATTAGTTTTATTGTAGTGTTGGCTGCTCCTTTTTCCAGAGTTGGCACAGCAGTTCCCTTCAATTTTTCACATCTGACAGATGCATTCAGACAATTTTTAAGTCCGCAGCCCCAAGGTCTGATCGGTTCCAGCAACCATCGCCAGCGTCTGATTTACATGGTGCAGGAATACCTAGGGGCAAGATCAGACTTGGAGACCTTTCCAACTGAAAATCCTCTGGCTTACTGGGTCTTGAGGATGGATCACTGGCCAAAGCTTGCACAGTATGTAATTGAGCTACTGGCCTGTCCTGCATCCAGCGTTTTCGGAACGTACATTCAGTGCTGCTGGAGGCTTTGTAACCGATCACAGTGTGCCTGTCCACCGACTCGGTTGATCGGCTCACCTTTGTAAAAATGAATCAGTCTTGGATCACCAGCTACCAAGCACCTGATGCTGATGTAACCAACTAATTTTTTTATGAATGTGAGATCCCTTGAAGACTGCCTTTGCTGATGCTGAGTGACTATCCTGTTCCTCCTCAATGTTCATGTTGATAGCTTGTAAGAACATTTTTGGTTCTGGGCACCACCACCAGGGCCCGTTCCTGCACTCAGAGTATCTGTGAGGGGTTGCAGTGTTGTGGCACCACAACCACTGCCTAAGGCCCAATTTTTCTGACCCTGTTCAACAGGGGCATGTAATTACAATTCTTGATATAATATTTCACAGCAGGGCCCGTTCCAGCGTCCACCAAGAGTAACTGTGAGAGCTTACAGTGTTCTGGTACCAACAACACCTAAGGCACAAATTTCTGCAGAGTATATAGGGCAGGCCCCTACTTTCAAACATCCGACTTACAAACGACTCCTACATACAAACGGAGGGAGACAACAAGAAGTGAGAGGAAATCTACCCCTAGGAAGGGAAATTCTCTCCTGTAAGAGTTAATATGGGGAAAAAGGTGTGTCCTCCACTGATGCTTTATCCCCAACGTTGTTTCCCTAAAAACCCCAAATTTTCAAAATCCAATTGTCATTGGGACAGAAAGTGAGGTGAAATCTTCTGAATAGGGGCACAGACAGCAAAACAAATGTTACAGGGGTGATGATAACCCTTCCCTATGTTTTCCAAAAAGCTTAAAAATAGATTTTTTGGCTGGAGGTACACTTACAAAATGTACCTGTTCCAAATTACAAACAGATTCAACTTAAGAACAAACCTACAGTCCCTGTCTTTCTTGGGACTACCTGTATACTGCTGTTCAGAGTATATAGGGCCTAGGGGCCCCACGCCTTTTCTTTTTTTAATTTGGGTGCGGGGTTCCCCTTTAGTATCCATACAAGACCCAAAGGGCCTGGTAATGGGCTGGGGGGTTACCCATGCCGTTTTTCTCAATAAATTTCATCCATATTGCCGGGACCCGACATTACATTACAGCCGCAAGCAGTTTTAAATGACTTTTATTCCTTTAGAAATGTAATTTTGTGCAGGGACTGTTCTAAACAAGGGAAACACGCGCCACTTTACAGCCATACTACAGACACCCCCCAGGTACAATATTTAAAGGAATATTTCACTTTTTGTGTCTTCAGGCCGCTCTCTTACCAGCGGAGGTCCGGACTTCTGGGCTTCTTGGCTTCTTCCCTCTTCTCTTCTCCAGATGTTGACACGACGCTCTCTCCGGCTGGACTGCTCTCTGAGGGCTCCGTTATGACTTACATAGGTGGAGACCCCGCCCCCTTATGATGTCACAGTCCCTGGGCATGCTGGGACTGTGACGTTTTAGGGGGCGTGGTCAACATCACACAGTGACCACGCCCCCTAAAACGTCACAGTACCAGCATGCCCAGGGACTGTGACATCATAAGGGGGCGGGATATCCGCCTATATAAGTCACAACGGAGCCCTCAGAGGGCAGTCCAGGCAGAGAGAGCGTCGTGTCAACATCTGGAGAAGAGAAGAGGGAAGAAGCCAAGAAGCCCAGAAGTCCGGACCTCCGCTGGCAAGAGAGCGGTCTGAAGACAGCGGAGGAGCCGGCCAAAGAACTGGAACACCGGGAGAAGAGGCCGGAGAGAGCGGAGAAGAACCAACCAGACGCCGGGAGAAGAGGAACCGGAGGGACCCCCGAAGCCGGAGGAAGACCCCCCCGAGCTGTTTAATAAATTATTTTAAAAACCTGTGTAGTGTGTTTTATTATTGACACTTTTTCCCTAGGTGAATGGGTAGGGGTACCATGTACCCTATACTCATTCACAAAGGGTAGGGGGGCCGGGATCTGGGGGCCCTCTTATTAAAGGGGGCTCCCGGATTCCGATAAGCCCCACAGACCCCGACAACCAACAGCCAGGGTTGTCGAGAAGAGGCCCTTGTCCTCATCAACATGGGGACAAGGTGCTTTGTGGTGGGGGGGCCCCACAGGGTGCCCCCTACCCCAAAGCACCCCCCCATGTTGAGGGCATGCGGCCTGGTACGGTTCAGGAGGGGGGGCGCTCGCTCGTCCCCACCCCCTTTCCTGACCGGCCGGGCTGCGTGCTCAGATCGGGGTCTGGTATGGATTTTGGGGGGACCCCCATGCCAGTTTTTCGGCGTAGAGGTTCCCCTTACAGTTCCATACCAGACCTAAGGGTTGGGATGCTCCCCTTGCTCGCCGCAATAGGAAAATTTGTTTTTCCTATTGCAGCGAGCGCGAGATGCAGTACCCCGCTCCTCCGTGGTATCTGGTCCGTGGGACCAGCATAGAGACGAACGGGCTTTCCGTCAGGAACTGAGTCTGGCGGAGTTACGATGTAAAGATTTGAAGCAAGTTTCAAATATAAAGTACGTCGGATTTCCGACCGAAACGGTCCGTCGGAAGTCCGATGGAGACCACACACGGTCGGATTGTCCGCCAGATTTGGTCCAGCGGCGTCCGTCTGACTTTTCTAGCCGAAAAGTCCGACCGTGTGTACGCGGCATTATTGTCCCTCCTGTCCTGACAATCCTGGTCTTTGCATTGGTGAATGTTTTGAACGCTACCATTCACTAGTTGAGTATTAGCGTAGGGTCTCCCAAGATGCCATCGCATTTTGAGAGACCCGAACCTGGAACTGGTTACAGTTATAAAAGTTAGTTACAAAAAAAAGTGTAAACAAAAAACAAAACAAAAAAATATATAAAATAAAAAAAAATAGTTGTCGTTTCATTGTTCTCTCTCTCTCTATTCTCTCCTCTATTGTTCTGCTCTTTTTTACTGTATTCTATTCTGCAATGTTTTATTGTTATTATGTTTTATCATGTTTGCTTTTCAGGTATGCAATTTTTTATACTTTACCATTTTACTGTGTTTTATTGTTAACCATTTTTTTTGTCTTCAGGTACGCAATTCACCACTTTGAGTGGTTATACCAGAATGATGCCTGCAGGTTTAGGTATCATCTTGGCATCATTCTTTTCAGCCAGCGGTTGGCTTTCATGTAAAAGCAATCCTAGCGGCTAATTAGCCTCTAGACTGCTTTTACAAGCAGTGGGAGGGAATGCCCCCCTCCCACCATCTTCCGTGTTTTTCTCTAGCTCTTCTGTCTCAACAGGGAACCTGGGAATGCAGCCAGTGATTCAGCCAGCTGACCATAGAGCTGATCAGAGACCAGAGTGGCTCCAAACATCTCTATGGCCTAAGAAACTGGAAGCTACGAGCATTTCATGACTTAGATTTCGCCGGATGTAAACAGCGCCATTGGGAAATTGGGAAAGCATTTTATCACACCGATCTTGGTGTGGTCAGATGCTTTGAGGGCAGAGGAGAGATCTAGGGTCTAATAGACCCCAATTTTTTCAAAAAAGAGTACCTGTCACTACCTATTGCTATCAAAGGGGATATTTACATTCCCTGAGATAACAATAAAAATGATTAAAAAAAAAAAATGAAAGGAACAGCACCCCTGTCCCCCCCTGCTCTCGCGCTAAGGCGAACGCAAGCGTCGGTCTGGCGTCAAATGTAAACACCAATTGCACCATGCATGTGAGGTATCACTGCGAAGGTCAGATCGAGGGTAGTAATTTTAGCATTAGACCTCGTCTGCAAATCTAAAGTGGTAACCTGTAAAGGCTTTTAAAAATGTATTCATTTTGTTGCCACTGCACATTTGTGCGCAATTTTAAAGCATGTCATGTTTGGTATCCATTTACCATGTATCGGCCTAAGATCATCAAACATTTGGGAAATATAGTGTGTTTTAATGCATTAAAATTTAAAAAAGTGTGTTTTTTCCCCAAAAAATGCGTTTGAAAAATCGCTGCGTAATTACTGTGTGAAAAAAAAAAATGAAACACCCACCATTTTAATCTGTAGGGCATTTGCTTTAAAAAATTTTATGATGTTTGGGGGTTCAAAGTAATTTTCTTGCAAAAAAAAAAAAATTTTCATGTAAACAAAAAGTGTCAGAAAGGGCTTTGTCTATAAGTGGTTAGAAGAGTGGGTGATGTGTGACATAAGCTTCTAAATGTTGTGCATAAAATGCCGAACAGTTCAACCCCCCCCCAAATGACCCCATTTTGGAAAGTAGACACCCTAAGCTATTTGCTGAGAGGCATGTCGAGTCCATGGAATATTTTATATTGTGACACAAGTTGCGGGAAAAAGACAAATTTTTTTTTTTTTTTGCACAAGGTTGTCACTAAATGATATATTTCTCAAACATGCCATGGGAATATGTGAAATTACACCCCAAAATACATCCTGTTGCTTCTCCTGAGTATGGGGATACTACATGTATGAGACTTTTCGGGAGCCTAGCCGCACACGGGACCCCGAAAACCAGCACCGCCTTCAGGCTTTCTAAGGGCGTACATTTTTGATTTCACTCTTCACTGCCTATCACAGTTTCGGAGGCCATGGAATACCCAGGTGGCACAAACCCTGCCCCCCGAATGACCCTATTTTGGAAAGTAGACACCCCAAGCTATTTGCTGAGAGGTATAGTGAGTATTTTGCAGACCTCACTTTTTGTCACAAAGTTTTGAAAATTGAAAAAAGAAAAAAAAAATGTTTTTTTCTTGTCTTTCTTCATTTTCAAAAACAAATGAAAGCTGCAAAATACTCTCCATGCCTCTCAGCAAATAGCTTGGGGTGTCTACTTTCCAAAATGGGGTCATTTGGGGGGTGTTTGTGCCACCTGGGCATTCCATGGCCTCCGTAACTGTGATAGGCAGTGAAGAGTGAAATCAAAAATTTACACCCTTAGAAATCCTGAAGGCGGTGATTGGTTTTCGAGGTCTCGTACGCGGTTAGGCTCCCAAAAAGTCCCACACATGTGGTATCCCCATACTCAGGATAAGCAGCTAAATGTATTTTGGGGTGCAATTCCACATATGCCCATGGCCTGTGTGAGCAATATATCATTTAGTGACAACTTTGTGCAAAAATAAACAAAATGTGTCACTTTCCCGCAACTTGTGTCAAAATATAAAATATTCCATGGACTCAACATGCCTCTCAGCAAATAGCTTGGGGTGTCTACTTTCCAAAATGGGGTCATTTGGGGGGAGGTTTGTGCCATCTGGGCATTTTATGGCCTTCAAAACTGTGATAGGTAGTGAGGAGTGAAATCAAAAATTTACGCCCTTGGAAATCCTGAAGGCGGTGATTGGTTTTTGGGGCCCCGTACGCGGCTAGGCTCCCAAAAAGTCACACACATGTGGTATCTCCGTACTCAGCAGAAGCAGCTGAATGTATTTTGGGGTGCAATTCCACATATGCCCATGGCCTGTGTGAGCAATATATCATTTAGTGACAACTTTTTGTAATTTTTTTTTTTGTCATTATTCAATCACTTGGGACAAAAAAATAATATTCAATTGGCTCAACATGCCTCTTAGCAATTTCCTTGGGGTGTCTACTTTCCAAAATGGGGTCATTTGGGGAAGGTTTGTACTGCCCTGCCATTTTAGCACCTCAAGAAATGACATAGGCAGTCATAAACTAAAAGCTGTGTAAATTCCAGAAAATGTACCCTAGTTTGTAGACGCTATAACTTTTGCGCAAACCAATAAATATACGCTTATTGACATTTTTTTTACCAAAGACATGTGGCCGAATACATTTTGGCCTAAATGTATGACTAAAATTGAGTTTATTGGATTTTTTTTAGAACAAAAAGTAGAAAATTTCATTTTTTTCAAATTTTTCGGTCTTTTTCCGTTTATAGCGCAAAAAATAAAAACCGCAGAGGTGATCAAATAACATCAAAAGAAAGCTCTATTTGTGGGAAGAAAAGGACGCAAATTTCGTTTGGGTATAGCATTGCATGACCGCGCAATTAGCAGTTAAAGCGACGCGGTGCCAAATTGTAAAAAGTGCTCTGGTCAGGAAGGGGGTAAATCCTTCCAGGGCTGAAGTGGTTAAGCATCATTAAAATCACTCTTCCCGAAAAAACGTCCATTTTTAAAACTTTTTTTTGCATTGATACATGTCCCCTGGGGCAGGACCCGTGTCCCCAGACCCTTTTTAGGACAATAACTTGCATATTAGCCTTTAAAATTCGCACTTTTGATTTCTCACATTCGAGTCCCATAGACCATAACGGTGTTCGAAAGTTTGCGTGAACTTTATGTCCTTTCGAGTGTTCTGGATGCCAACTGAACTGGGGGGTGCTCGGCTCATCCCTAGTAACCACTCTGACATCAGCTCAGGTTGATTACTTCCTCATCTCTGTTTATTGCAGGGCGGTGCCCAACGTTTTATACACAAAGGACAATAGAGTAGGGATGAGCTTCGACTCGAACATTGGCTGTTCGATCGTTCGACGCAGAACGTACATTATGGGGCGTTCGCACTAAATTCGAGTGGCGCGTCATCCCCCATAATGCATTGTGTCATCGCAGTCCATTGCTGGCTGGTGATTGGCCAAGCATGCACTATGACCCGCATGCTTTAGCCAATCACAGCGCCGTAAACCAAGGGAGCCATTATTGGGCAAAAGCAGGGTGCCTTTGACCAATTATGGCTCAGGGGGTTAAGTCTACGTCCCACACTATATAAGACCGCCTGCACGTCAGCCTTGTGTAGTGTGTTGCTGGCAGAGAGATAGAGAGAGAGTGTCATTTAATTTACTTTGAGCAGGCAGTTTATTCAGTTAGCTAGATCTCACTGCAGACCGTTCCTGCTGTACTGTTTCTAATCTACTTCAGGCAGGCAGTTGATTCAGTTAGCTGCAGTGTATTTAGTGGATAGATAGATAGATAGATAGATAGATAGATAGATAGATAGATAGATAGATAGATAGATAGATAGATAGATAGATAGATAGATAGATAGATAGATAGATAGATAGATAGATCGATCGATCGATCGAGATATATATATATATATATATATATATATATATATATATATATATATATATATATATATACACACTGTATCCTATGTAGCTAGATTTCACAGAAGGCCATTCCTGGTGTACGTATTCAAAAACACTTGCAGGGAGGCCAGGCAGGTTATTCAGTGATCTGCAGTGCATAAAATATATATATACTGTCTCCTACATATAAATCCACTGCATTCTAGTCTAGCCAAGCTGTCAGAGAGGTTACCTTGTTGGGCGTTGGTGTGCGAGTTCCTGTGGGTGCTCGGGTGCCTGCCTCTATGGGCACTGGTGTTGGCATTCTGGCTGGCCGTGGCGGACGCGGCGGTGCCCAGGCACTCGCGCACCTCAGCGCGCATCCGCCTATGGGCGCTGTTATGCGTTCGCCTGGTGGTGCTGGTGTGCGCGCCACTGTCCGGGGCGCGCGCGTGCACCTGTGCATAACAGCGCGCACGCGGGCGCGGCGTTTGGCGCCAATCAGCCTATTTAGGCCTTCCTCCCCCTCTGGTGCTGCCTGATCAACAGCTCTGTGCCTAGTTCCCGTTGCCTGTTCCTTGTTCCTGTGTTCCGATCTGTTGACGACCCGGCTTGCCTTTGTACTCTCCTGACTTCCGCCTGCATCTGACCCCGGCTTGTTTGACCCCGCTTCTGCCTGCTCCTACTGCACCTCCGCTGCCTGCTTGTTGTCGAACCCTGCCTGTGTATTGACCTGTCTATAGCTCCTGCTCAGCACCTGTTGCCTGTGCCTTGACTACCATCTGCTGTTTGGAGACTTCTAGCTTCTGGAATCAGGACTCCTGCACAAGCTCTCATACCACTCCGTACTCGTGTGCTTCCTGTCTGCTCTACCAGGGGCCGCGAGTCGGATACGTAAGGGAGCCTACCCTCTGCCCAAGCGGACTCACCGGTCTGGTAAGTGAGAGACCTGACACAAGCCTGTATCTGACTGCAGTCCATTGCTGGTGTATGTTTTCAAATACACTTTCAGGCAGGCACGTGATTCAGTGATCTGCAGTGCATTAAATATATATACAGTCTCCTACATATATATATATATCCACTGCATTCTAGTCTAGCCAAGCCTATATCTGACTGCAGGTAGTTCCTGGTGTACCCTTTTAAATACACTTTCATGCAGGCAGGCAGTTGATTCAGTGATCTGCAGTGCATAAATATATATACAGTCTCCTACATATATATATATCCACTGCATTCTAGTCTAGTCAAGCCTATATCTGACTGCAGGTAGTTCCTGGTGTACATTTTCAAATACACTTTCAGGCAGGCAGGCAGGTGATTCAGTGATCTGCAGTGCATAAAGTATATATACTGTCTCCTACATATATATCCACTGAATTCTAGTCTAGCCAAGCCTATATCTGACTGCAGGCCATTGCTGGTGTACGTTTTCAAATGCACTTTCAGTCAGGCAAGTGATTCACTGATCTGCAGTGCATTAAATATATATACAGTCTCCAACACATATATATATATATATATATATATATATATATATATATATATATATATATATATATATATATACATACACTGCATTCTAGTCTAGCCAAGCCTATATCTGACTGCAGGTAATTCCTGGTGTACATTTTCAAATACATTTCCAGGTAGGCAGGCAGGTGATTCATTGATCTGCAGTGCATAAAATATATATACAGTCTACTACATATATCCACTGCATTCTAGTCTAGCCAAGCCTACACCTGACTACAGGCCATTCCTGGTGTACGTTTTCAACGACACTTCCAGGCAGGCAGGCTGGCCAGGCAGGTGATTCAGTGATCTGCAGTGCATAAAGATATACATACAGTCTCCTACATATATATCCACTGCATTCTAGTCTAGCCAAGCATATACCTGACTGCAGGCCATTCCTGGTGTAATTTTTCTAGTAAACTTCAGGCGGTGTTTTGCTAATCCAATTTTACAGCATGTCTGGAAGGCCACCAAGGAAAGGCAGATGCTCACAGGCCACTAAAAGAGGGCAAGCAGGCTTTGTGTCTACAGCCGGCAGTGCTGGTCCTGGACATGGTGCATCCTCAGCATGTGGCCGTGGGGCACACTTGTCCTTTTTTTTTGTAGCTGGCCGTGTTGAGCCACAACATGCAGAAGAGTTGGTAGAGTGGATGACAAAGCCGTCCTCATCCTCCTCATCCTCTGTCACCCAGGCTAAGACAAGTTTGGCTGCCAATGCAGCTGCCAAAGCGAACTATTCCATTGGCACAATGTCATCAGTCACTCCTTCCCTATCCCTACCATCACATCCTGAGGAGTCCCCCCGAACTGTTCGACCACAGTGTCGGGTACATGCTGTAGTAGGATGCTCAGCATTTTGAAGGCTCTGAAGATGGTACCCAGGTTGAGGATGAAGGCAGTAACGTGAGCCCAGAGAGAGGGGGTGCCCAAGAAGGACAACAAACTGGCAGTCATGTTCCCCCAGCTGCAGCATACTGCCAGGTTTGCTCCAGTGATGAGGAGGGAGGGGATGATGAGCTTACTGACTCTACTTGGGTGCCTGATAGAAGAGAGGAGGAGGAGGAGGCAAATCTCCAATGAGGCAGGATGCCCTCCAGGGGCCAGCTTAAGGACAGCCAACCGAATGCATCACACCGCAGAGCTCCGCATGTGCAGGGTGCTGCTGACTCCGCAAGTTTTTTCAAAAGTTCTTTGGTGTGGGCCTTTTTTGAGACATGTGCAGCAGCTCGCACCGTTGCTGTTTGCAACATATGTCTGAAGCCTTTCAAGCGTGGCCAAAACAGCAGCCACTTGGGCACCACATGCTTGACCAGACATATGTCGAGCTCCCATGCAGTCCATTGGCAACAGTAAAATTAAAAGACCCACGCCAAAGAACAAGATGGACCTCTCCTTGCTCCTCATCAGCTGGGATCTGCAACCGCACTATACCTTCAGTCCTCTCAGAGACCTGCACTGAGAGGAATGAAGGTGTAGAATTAGGTGTCCCAAGCACTGCCGGGCAATCTACTAGCGGTACACCTAAATCCGATTGTAGCAGGCAAATTTCCCTACCCCAGTTGCTAAACCGGCGAAAGAAATTCGGTGCCAGCCATCCACATGCTCAGCGGCAGAATTCTAGTTTGGCTAAATTGCTAGCACTCCAACTGTTGCCTTCTCAGCTGGTAGACTCTGCCCCATTCGAGAATTTGTCCTTAGAACCAGCAGTGCTCTGTAGGCGTTCTAGGGGCTACGCAAGAACTGCCATGCGGTGCTTGAGTTGGTCTGCTTAGGGGACAGGAGCCACACTGGGGCAGAGATTCTGTCAGCTCTGCAGGTGCAGGTGCCAGCTTCAGCCAGGAATGGTGGTTTGCGACAATGGCACAACCTCCTCTCAGCCCTCTGACAGGAACACTTCACCTATGTTCCCTGTTTTGCTCACATCCTTAATTTGGTGGTGCAGCGGTTCTTGTGCAGGTACCCGGGCTTACAGGATCTCCTGAGGCAGGCCAGGAAAGTCTGTGGGCATTTCTGCCGGTCATATAATGCCAGTGCTCGGCTGGCTGACCTTCAAAAGAAATGCAACTTGCCCAAGAACCGCCTCATCTGTGACATGCCCACCAGGTGGAACTCAACGTTGGCAATGCTGCAGATGCAGCAGAGGGCCATCAATGAGTACCTGTGCGAATATGGCACCAAGACAGGGTCAGGGGAGCTTGGCTTTTTTTCACCACGCCAGTGGCTAATGATCAAGGATGCATGCACTGCCCTGTCAAAATTTGAGGAGGCCACGAGGGTGGTGAGCAGTGACAGTGCATGCATCAGTGATACTGTCCCTCTTGTCTTCCTGTTTGAGCACACGCTGCATGGAATAATGGACAGGGCACTTGAGGCAAAACAGAGGGAGGAAGAGGAGGATTTCCTTACCTCTCAGGGCCCTCTTTATCCAGACAGTATTCCTGCAGGCCTACCTATCACACAGGAAGTGGAGGAGGAGGATTGTGTCAACATGGAGATGGAGCCTGACACTCAGCATCAGCAGCAGTCTTCAAGGGATCATTTTCAGTCCCCAGAAACCCATTGACTTGTACGTGGCTGGGAGGAGGTGGCTGCAGATCATGTCGTCCGTAATGACCCAGAGGACTCCGGACCGAATGCCTCAGCAAAGCTACGCTGCATGGCCTCCCTGATCCTGCAAAGCTTGCCAAAGGACCCCCAGATTTGTGGTATCAAGGAGAGGGATCAGTACTGGCTGGTAACCCTTCTTGATCCACGTTACAAGAGTAAGGTTGCGGAACTTATCCAGCCTTTGCAGAGGGAGCAGAGGATGAAACATCTTTGGGAGGCCTTGCAGAAAGGTTTGTGCAATGCATTTCCAGAGCCTGGGAGGTTACAATTTCCTGGTCCTCCTGGACAACGTGTTGCTGAGGCTTCTCGTCAGTCACAGAAGGAGCAGTGGAGAAGGTGGCCGTCTGACCGATGCGTTCAGACAATTTTTTAGTCCGCAGCCCCAAGGTCTGATCGGTTCCAGCAACCATCACCAGCGTCTGATTTACATGGTGCAGGAATACAGTCAGGTCCATAAATATTGGGACATCGACACAATTCTAATCTTTTAGTCTCTATACACCAACACAATGGATTTGAAATGTAACAAACAAGATGTGCTTTAACTGCAGACTTTCAGCTTTAATTTTAGGGCATTTACATCCAAATCAGGTGAACGGTGTAGGAATTACAACAGTTTGTATATGTGCCACTTTTTAAGGGACCAAAAGTAATGGGACAATTGGCTGCTCAGCTCTTCCATGGCCAGGTGTGTGCTATTCCCTTATTATCCAATTTACAAGAAGCAGATAAAAGGTCCAGAGTTCATTTCAAGTGTGCTATTTGCATTTGGAATCTTTTGCTGTCAACTCTCAATATGAAATCCAAAGAGCTGTCATTATCAGTGAAGCAAGCCATCATTAGGCTGAAAAAACAAAACAAATCCATCAAAGAGATAGCAAAAACATTAGGTGTGGCCAAATCAACTGTTTGGAACATCCTTAAAAAGAAAGAAGACATCGGTGAGCTCAGCAACACCAAAAGACCTGGAAGACCATGGAAAACAACTGTGGTGGATGACCAAAGAATTCTTTCCCTGGTGAAGAAAACACCCTTCACAACAGTTGGCCAGATCAAGAACACTCTCCAGGAGGTAGGTGCATGTGTGTCAACGTCAACAATCAAGAGAAGACTTCACCAGAGTAATAACAGAGGGTTCACCACAAGATGTAAACCATTGGTGAGCCTCAAAAACAGGAAGGCCAGATTAGAGTTTGCCAAACAACATTTAACCACTTCAGCCCCGGAAGGATTTACCCCCTTCCTGACCAGAGCACTTTTTACAATTTGGCACTGCGTCGCTTTAACTGCTAATTGCACGGTCATGCAATGCTGTACCCAAACGAAATTTGCGTCCTTTTCTTCCCACAAATAGAGCTTTCTTTTGATGGTATTTGATCATCTCTGCCGTTTTTATTTTTTGCGCTATACACGGAAAAAGACCGAAAATTTTGAAAAAAATGATATTTTCTACTTTTTGTTCTAAAAAAAAATCCAATAAACTCAATTTTAGTCATACATTTAGGCCAAAATGTATTCGGCCACATGTCTTTGGTAAAAAAAATGTCAATAAGTGTATATTTATTGGTTTGCGCAAAAGTTATAGCGCCTACAAACTAGGGTACATTTTCTGGAATTTACACAGCCTTTAATTTATGACTGCCTATGTCGTTTCTTGAGGTGCTAAAATGGCAGGGCAGTACAAAACCCCCCACAAATGACCCCATTTTGTAGACACCCCAAGGAAATTGCTGAGAGGCATGTTGAGCCCATTGAATATTCATTTTTTTTGTCCCAAGTGATTGAATAATGACAAAAAAAAAATTACAAAAAGTTGTCACTAAATGATATATTGCTCACACAGGCCATGGGCATATGTGGAATTGCACCCCAAAATACATTTAGCTGCTTCTTCTGAGTACAGGGATACCACATGTGTGGGACTTTTTGGGAGCCTAGCCGCGTACGGGGCCCCGAAAACCAATCACTGCCTTCAGGATTTCTAAGGGCGTATATTTTTGATTTTACTCCTCACTACCTATCACAGTTTTGAAGGCCATAAAATGCCCAGATGGCATAAACCCCCCCCAAATGACCCCATTTTGGAAAGTAGACACCCCAAGCTATTTGCTGAGAGGCATGTTGAGTCCATGGAATATTTTATATTTTGACACAAGTTGCGGGAAAGTGACTTTTTTTTTTTTGCATAAAGTTGTCACTAAATGATATATTGCTCACACAGGCCATGGGCATATGTGGAATTGCACCCCAAAATACATTTAGCTGCTTCTCCTGAGTATGAGGATACCACGTGTGGGACTTTTTAGGAGCCTAGCCGCGTACGGGGCCCCGAAAACCAATCACCGCCTTCAGGATTTCTAAGGGTGTAAATTTTTGATTTCACTCTTCTCTGCCTATCACAGTTTCGGAGGCCATGGAATGCCCAGGTGGCACAACCCCCCCCCCCAAATGACCCCATTTTGGAAAGTAGACACCCCAAGCTATTTGCTGAGAGGCATGGTGAGTATTTTGCAGCTCTCATTTGTATTTGTAAATGAAGAAAGACAAGAAAAAAAAAATTTTTTTTCTTTTTTTAATTTTCAAAACTTTGTGACAAAAAGTGAGGTCTGCAAAATACTCACTATACCACTCAGCAAATAGCTTGGGGTGTCTACTTTCCAAAATGGGGTCATTTGGGGGGGTTTTGTGCCACCTGGGCATTCCATGGCCTCCGAAACTGTGATAGGCAGTGAAGAGTGAAATCAAAAATTTACGCCCTTAGAAAGCCTGAAGGCGGTGCTTGGTTTTTGGGGTCCAGTGCGCGGCTAGGCTCCCAAAAAGTCCCACACATGTGGTATCCCCGTACTCAGGAGAAGCAACAGAATGTATTTTGGGGTGTAATTTCACATATTCCCATGGCATGTTTGAGCAATATATCATTTAGTGACAACTTTGTGCAAAAAAAAAAAAAAAAAATTTGTCTCTTTCCCGCAACTTGTGTCACAATATAAAATATTCCATGGACTCGACATGACTCTCAGCAAATAGCTTGGGGTGTCTACTTTCCAAAATGGGGTCATTTGCGGGGGGTTTGAACTGTCCTGGCATTTTATGCACAACATTTAGAAGCTTATGTCACACATCACCCACTCTTCTAACCACTTGAAGACAAAGCCCTTTCTGATACTTTTTGTTTACATGAAAAAATAATTTTTTTTTGCAAGAAAATTACTTTGAACCCCCAAACATTATATATTTTTTTAAAGCAAATGCCCTACAGATTAAAATGGTTGGTGTTTCATTTTTTTTTCACACAGTATTTGCGCAGCGATTTTTCAAGCGCATTTTTTGGGGAAAAAAAACACTTTTTTAAATTTTTTTTACAGTAAAGTACTTTTTTAAATTTTAATGCACTAAAACACACTATATTGCCCAAATGTTTGATGAAATAAAAAAGATTTTCTGTGTATAGGCCCCCCTGCTTCTGCTGTGTGCGATTCTGCTTTCCACGTTGCAACACATCGCAGGCAGGTTCGGAGTTCCATTGGCGGCTGAGAAGACGGAAGGCCCTACGTCCGAAATTAGTTTTTTAGGGATAGTGATAGACTCGATAGCTATGGAATGCCGATTGCCTAGAGGTAAGTTGGAGGAGCTGCAGAAGGAAATTCGGGATATCCACGGATTGCGGGGTTGGTGCAGTTGAGAGCTCTTCAGTCGCTGTTGGGTAAGTTGAATTTCGCTTGCAGAATTATCCCCATGGGGCGGGTTTTTTGCCGACGGCTGTCGGCTGCCACAGCGGGGCTAAAAATACCAACTCACTTTATTAGGCTGACAAAGAGCATAGAGAGGATTTAAAAGTCTGGTATGAGTTTTTAGCCACATACAATGGGAGAGCAGTGTGGATGTCTGGCCCGGTGAGCAATTTCGATGTGGAATTGGTTACTGACGCGGCAGGCTCCACAGGTTTTGGTGCGTATTTTAAGGGAAAATGGAGTGCAGAGCCCTGGCCACAGTCGTGGGAAAAGGCGGGATTCCTCGGAAATTTGGTGCTGCTGGAATTGTTTCCAGTGGTGTTAGCCTTGGAACTATGGGGGGAGGCATGCCGGAATTTGAAACTGAGAATCAATTGTGACAACATGGGTGTAGTGCAGGTGGTGAACCGCATGTCAGCGTCTTCGCTGCCGGTCATACGGCTGTTGAGACAGCTGGTGTTTAGGTGTTTAAGTCTAAACATTTTTGTTTATGCAGTTCACATTCCGGGTGTTGGCAATGCGTTGGCTGACTCCTTGTCTCGTTTTCAGTGGGACAAGTTCAGGGAGCTGGCACCAGGTGCAGACAAGGAAGGAGTTCCTTGCCCGGATTGGATGTGGGAGCTGCCTTTGGAGTCACCGCGGGATGGATTAGGCGGTCAGTAAGTGTTTCCACTTGGACGGCCTACAGTAAGGTATGGAAAGAGTGGTCTATGCTGGTGCAGGAGGCGGGTGTGGTGACGCTTAGATCGGAAGGGAGATTATTGGTGTTGTACTTAGTGGCTAGGAACATGGAAAATGGTTGCGCAGTATCTTCAATCGATCGTAAACTAGCAGGATTGATGTTCTTGTTTAAATTAATGGGGGGTGCGGATTGGACTAAGGATTTTTGGGTTCGGCAGGCCTTAAAAGGCTATAGGAAGCAGCATAAACAAAGGGATGCGAGAAGGCCTGTCACTTTTGCGAACCTGGTTTCCATATGCGAGATGTTACAATTTGAAAATGTGAAATGTGAAATGCGAATGTTTACAGCGGCGTTTTCACTGGCTTTTTATGGGGCTTTTCGTATTGGGGAGTTGATTAGCCCGTCTAAGTATGTTGGGGGGGGATTGTTGGATCAGGATGTGCAGTTGGGAGTAGGCAGGGTATGTTTGCGGCTGCGAAGGTCTAAAACTGACCAGCAAGGTAAAGGGGTGGTTGTGTCCCTGTTTGCCTTGCCAGGATCGAGGATGTGCCCAGTGGAGGCGGTTCGGGAATTTAGGTCGGTCAGGTGTGCTGGGGCAGGACCGTTCCTGAGGCATGAGGATGGATCTTATCTGTCACGTTTTCAATTTATAGCGGTTTTTAGAAAATGTTTACAGAGGGCTGGTTTGGTTGGCGCAGAATATGCTTCCCACTCCTTCTGCATAGGGGCAGCTACTGAAGCTGCCAGATGCGGGTTGGATGAAGCTGCTGTGCGCAGGCTTGGGAGATGGGAGTCTAGGAGATTCAGGTCTTATATAAAAAAAATATATATATATATACTAAGCAGGTCACGTAATATTCAAGGGACAAAGTGTTTTGGTTAATAGTTGGTTAGTCGTAGTGTTGAGAGTAAGAGGGTGTCGCAATCTTGTTTTTGTTTCATTACAGAAGGCAGCCCGGTTTGCCTTGTCTGGATCGTAGGTCACTCCTATGTTTGCTGGGGGGCCAGGAGAGGTGACGTACGTCCGGAAGGTAGACAACTGGGGATTTCCAGAAGCGAGGCTTATATACGCTGGTTAGGCAGCCCGGGGATGTTGTGGGGTAGAGTAATGGGCGAAGTGAAGAGGTATGTTCGGTTGGACAGACCCCCTGACGTTCTGGTTATTCATGCGGGTGGGAATGATTTGGGGGTCCGGTCAGTCAGGGATCTGATGGCGGACATCAAAAAGGATTTTATGCTGTTACGGGAAAAATTCCTGGGCACCCTGTTAGTCTGGTCAGACATAGTGGCTCGCACAACATGGCGGTGGGCTAGATCGGTGGCGAGCATTAATAAGACCCGGATTAGACTCAATAAGGTGGTGGGGAGATTTGTCAGACAGAATAGCGGGATAGTTATCCGGCATAGAGAGTTGGAGACGAATGTGGGATTGTACCTGAGGAGGGATGGTGTTCATCTCTCGGATGTAGGGATCGACTTATGGTCCTTAGGATTGCAGGAGGGGATACAGCAGGCCCTGAGGGTGTGGAGGTGCCCTCAAACGTAAGTTGGTCACGCTTTCGGGCTGTGGCTGTTTTATTCTGGTGGTCTTTGACGGGGGCGGTAAACGGATGGATTAAAAGGGGTGGGGGGCTCATCATTTGCATGTTCCCCTCATGTATTCCTGAACGTTGGAGGAAATACTGGGTTTGGTGCCGCTGCGGGTGCGGTTGTCTCCGAGCGGCTACAGCTGGAGGCCTATTTGTTTGGTAAAAGTCCCGCAGTGCGTTGGTTATCCGTGGTTATATAGTTATATATATATTTGGAAAAGGTGGGTCACCGTCAGAGACCATCAGACTGGGGTTAACAGTTACGTTATTAATGTGTCATTGTTTGTTTTATTGGTTATTTTATTGGTTATTTATTTGGAGTATTTATTTGGAGTTGTTTTAATAAAAGAGGCTGTTGTGGCCATGTTACTCCATAAATAAAGGTGTGGTCTCATCATTTTAGGTGGGGTTGTTAAGTTATGGGGTTTTGGTATGTAAAGGGGGAATTGCAAAAAAGGAATGGAGGTGACATTTTGACTACACTGGTCAAGTGAGGCACGGAACGAGAAGGACTGAAAGGAGGGGTAGTGTAGGGCCGGGCATGACAGTGTGCCCAAGGGAGACACGGAAAGGGTTAACAAAATAAAGAGAAAGGTAGTATGGGAAAAGGGGAGGTAAGTTAGGAAACTTTGTGAGAAAGGGGAGTGGTAGTATTTAAAGGGGGGGAGGAGTTGAAGGGGGCAGTGTTAGGAGAGTGCATCAGAGGAGGCAGTTTTTCCCACCCTCCCTCCCTATAATGTTATGTAGATATGTGTGCAATGTTTTGAGTAGTTGTTGTGGTGTTTTTCCTCTTTTACAGGAGCTGAACGGGTCGTCATGACAGCAGAGGTGGTCAGTTTGGTTGGGGGCTGTTTTATTCTGGTGGTCTTTGACGGGGGCGGTAAACGGATGGATTAAAAGGGGTGGGGGGCTCATCATTTGCATGTTCCCCTCCGGTGTATTCCTGAACGTTGGAGGGAATACTGGGTTTGGTGGCGCTGCGGGATGCGGTTGTCTCTGAGCGGCTACAGCTTGAGGCCTATTTGTTTGGTAAAAGTCCCGCAGTGCGTTGGTTATCCGTGGTTATATAGTTATATAGTTATATATATATTTGGAAAAGGTGGGTCACCGTCAGAGACCATCAGACTGGGGTTAACAGTTACGTTATTAATGTGTCATTGTTTGTTTTATTGGTTATTTTATTGGTTATTTATTTGGAGTTGTTTTAATAAAAGAGGCTGTTGTGGCCATGTTACTCCATAAATAAAGGTGTGGTCTCATCATTTTAGGTGGGGTTGTTAAGTTATGGGGTTTTGGTATGTAAAGGGGGAATTGCAAAAGTGGAATGGAGGTGACATTTGGACTACACTGGTCATGCAGCTGCCTGCCTGAGGTATTATTAGAAAGAGAACACCAGCAATTGGCTGCAGTTAGCTTTAGTTGCACACTGTGCACAGGATACAGTACACTGACTGAAAATACTGCAGCTGCCTGCCTGTAAGTATATTAGGAAGAGAAAAACAGGAACGGATCCAGCTAAACTGAATACAGTGTATATATATATATATATATATATATATATATATATATATACAACACCTGGGATGCATATATATATATACACAGTACACTGAATTAAAATACTGCAGCTACCTGCCTGTAAGTATATTAGGAAGAGAATAACCGAAACGGATCTAGCTAAACTGAATACAGTGTATATATATATATATATATATATATATATATATATATATATATACACAACACCTGGGATGCATATATATACACAATACACTGACAGCAGCTAACTACTCTATTTAACTCAAATGAAATGACACTGTCTCTCTCTCTCTCTCTCTCAGCACGCCGGAACACACTACACAAGGCCGACTCTTCCAGGCGGCCTTATAGAGTGTGGGGCGTGTACTAAATCCCCTGAGGCATAATTGGCCAAAGCCACCTTGCCTTTGGCCAATTTTGGTTCTCCGTTCTTACCGTGCTGTGATTGGCCAAAGCATGCGGGTCGTAGTGCATGCTTGGCCAATCATCAGCCAGCAATGCACTGCAATTCCGCAGTGAATTATGGGCCGTGACGCGAATTTGGCGCGAACGGTCCATAATGTTTGCAATTCGACGAACAGTCGAACGGCCGATGTTTGAGTCGAACTAACTTTCGAGTTGAACGTAACTCGAAGCTCATCCCTGATCTGGAGTCATGCAATGCAGACTTTCTGCAATTGTGCAACAAACTTGTGAAGCCGGACAAGTCTAAAAATAGCTTAGCAAGTCATTTTAAAACTTGCAGCACAAATGCTTCCTATCTGGGTTATAAGGGGGGATTCTGATGGGGACCCTGATGTAAAGGAGACTTTCATGGAGATATTGATGTAAGGGGGTCTCTGATAAGGACCCTGATGAAGGGGGGAATCTGATGGACATTTATTTTTGGCCTGTGAATGTTTATAAAATATACAATGAGACCCTCATACTGAAAATTTACAATGAGACCCTCGTAATCAACAGACCAGTGCACATCGCTACACATTGCATATTATGCACCCTAGGTCTTGAGGCCCCCCAGGTGCCTAAAGTATATGGAGACCCTAATACCCTAATGAACTTTTGTTATTTGCTCCCTTTTGGTCTGTTAAATATACCATTGAAGATGTTTTTTGTTTGATCAGTTCGACAAAAAAAAAAGCCTGTTGATCCAGCCAAAAATCTTTCAGTGCTCTCTGCCTGTGCTGCACTCCTATCAGTTACATTGTTCCCCAGCTATCTTTTTGGACTGCAAAACACCTTCCCCTTAAGTTATGGACAAGGTGAAAGAGGAAGATGTTCTGTAGTCTTGTTTCAGGGTGAAAATACTGCTGTTTTATAAATACAGTACAGCGAGTGAGCGTTGTCACCCGAAATGTGTTTCTGGCAGGATCACCAAGTGAAAGGAAAGGAGAAAGAAGTCTGAAATAAGAAAACAAATGCAGCCACCACATCTAAGGACTGGCAAGCTACAATCAATTACATTATTGTTCTTGGACTTAGATGCACTTTAAGAAAATACATAAATGACATACAAGCTCCTTCTTTTGTATTTAAATTGATTTTGATTCATCTCGAATGTTATAGGTTCATTTTAAAGAAGCCTGTGTGTGTAATGTTCAGTTTTAGAAGGAACAAATGGTGTTATCACTCATCTACTTCATATAAATTTTGGTGACTCCAATATCTTCTCACCAGAAAAACTGAATTATTACCTGTGACTCGTATACACAGCATTTCTATTTGACTCTGCATTTATATTATGTGTATCCTGGATGTTGTGATGATGATATCCATTTCCTGACATCATAGATGGAAGAGATGAGAAGACGGATGATCTGGGAAGACAGTTTGAAATTTGTCACCATCCACAGTCTGGAGTACGGCCTGGGGCTTCACGCTTATGAGGTTGGAAAGAACCATTTGGCAGACATGGTACGAATGTGTCTCCAAATTTGTGCTTTTCAGTATTTGAATCTAAAATAAAATTAAACAAAACCTTTCCATTGCATTTTTTTATTCTATGCTATGTACAGAGTGCAGAGTGCAGGGGTGTGCTATGTGCAGAGTTCAGGGGTGCGCTATGTGCAGAGTTCAGGGGTGCACCCATAGATGGTTTGAATCTTAACCGGTCCCTTCTAAACCAGGTAAGATTCTAATCATCTATGGCTTGCTTAACTGACTGACACTGACATCAACAGTGACACTAATATAATGATCAGCTAAGGGAGAGGAGTGCAGAGTATATGGCAGTGGGTAGTATGTGCAGAGAAGAGTGTAGAGTGTATGGTGGTGGGTAGTGTGTGCAGGATGGTGTCAGTAGGGCAGTGGATAGTGTCAGTAGAGCAATAGACAGTGTCAATTTTTTTGGTTTATTATTTAATTTCTAATTTTTTATTTTTTTTTGGGGGGGGGGTAAGGGGGGAGGGGTCGTGGCTGCAAACAGTTATGGCTGGACAGAGTCAGTAGTTTATTTATTTTTTTATTTATACATTTTTTTACATATTTATTTATTTTTTTTGTTTGCAATTTAATTTCTTCTTATTTAAATTTTTTGGGGGGGAGGGGGTTGGCAGTGGTGCATATCAGTCGGGCAGTGGATAGCGTCAGTAGTTTTATTTTTATTTTATTTATTTTTTTACATTTTTTTTTTACAAATTTTTTTTTTATTATTTTTACAATTTATATATTTTTTTGTTATTTTTTCCCCAATGCTTTCTTTTATTGGGGGGGGGGGGGGGGTTAAGTGGACGGTGTCAATGGTTTTTTTTAAATTATTTTTACAATTTTATTTTTAAATATTTATTTATTACAATTCTTTCTTCTTTTTTTTTTTATCAGCCCTGCTGAGGGGGCTTTGGTGAGATATCAGTGGTCTAAACAGACCCCTGACATCTCCCCTTTGAGACAGAGAAAGGAAATGAGGACACAGATTTTCCAGTCTCTTTCTCTGCAGCCTCAGCTGCACTGAAGATGAATGGACAGGAGACAGAGGCTCCTCCCCATTCATTAACTGAAGCATCGTACACACTGTTTACACTGCTTAGTTATGAATGGACAGTCAGTGATTACTGAAGGTGAAATAGTGATGGTAATTGCGCTGTGAAAAAGGGGGTGTGGAAGGGGCTAAAATAGGATGTGATGGTGGAAACTGCACTGTATGTGGTGAAAACAAGTGTACATACATGGAATCAAAATAGTGTCACATAATCATACCTGGTGTAATAGAATAATCCAAAAGAAAAAATAATTATAAACAAACATGTGTATCATATAACTACATGATAATTGATATAAAAAGTCCAAGAGAAACTGTCAAAGTGTAGAAAAAATCGCAAAATAACAGAAAAAATATCAGAAAAAATGTATACTAAAACAGCCCATATAAGGTGAATGTAAAACCATCCCACCACCAAAGAGCGTATGTGTACCAAAAATCTTCAGTGATAGCACCTCTGTGTCTGCAAGAAGCTCACCTTAGTGCTGTAAGGTGTACAGCATAGGCTGGTCACAGATCACAGGTAGGCTGATGGATGCAAAGGTGAAGGGATATCCCATATGTAGCTTAGATGGTCCCAGTGGTGGATGTTTAAAACGATATAAAAAAAATGCATAGAAAATATATATATAGCGTAACTCCGCAATGAACACAGTGGGACAGGGACGGATCGTAAGGCAATGCACTCACTTTTTAAAAATGAGCATAGGCACCAATCCATGAACACCGAGTTCTTATGCCCTTGTTGATAAAACTTCAGTCGGTTCCTGCTCCCCGGTGCTCATCAGATACGGTGGATATAAGTAAAGCATGAAGAGAGAATATACATAACATAATCCCGTATATAAAAGCCGGTTTTATTGAAAAGGTTTAAGAAACAGACTCACATGTAAAATCATATACAGAGCGGAGCATCCACGAGCGCCGAGCTCGTCTCCTGCCGTCAGACTGTGAGTGTACTCTGTGCTCCAATCCCGACGCGTATCGTCACATCACGTGACTTCATCAGGGGATAACAGTACATGTCTTTAAATAGTCTGCATTTGATGGACGCCTGGCGGCCATTTTCCCGAAGCCCGTCATTGAAATGAATGGCGTTGGTATTAGGATGGTCCGCGGCCATTTTGCTAGGGTCTTACACATGGACACTAAGTGCAAGATAATACATATGCTATTGGCAGGTGAAATAGCCTATGTAAGACTATCAGAGGTGCACAGCGAAAGGCAACAACTAAAGGGCACTAAGGCCCAGATGAATATGTGTTTAAAACGGGAGTAGAAACAGTAAAAATTATAAGTATGCACAAAGAAAATATCCTCGATGGCATGCAAAAATAAGGCCACTTTGGATGTTTTGGAAATGCTCTTTGATGTGAATTCTTAACTGCCTTTTTGTGCGGCCAATATATTGAAGGCCGCAGCTGCACTCCAGTGCATAAACTGCTCCCTCAGTGTTGCATCCAATAAACTCATTGATGTCATATTTCGTACCGTTACTGTTATGCCCTGTACACACGGTCGGACTTTGTTCGGACATTCCGACAACAAAATCCTAGGATTTTTTCAGACGGATGTTGGCTCAAACTTGTCTTGCATACACACGGTCACACAAAGTTGTTGGAAAATCCGATCGTTCTAAACGCGGTGACGTAAAACACGTACGTTGGGACTATAAACGGGGCAGTGGCCAATAGCTTTCATCTCTTTATTTATTCTGAGCATGCATGGCACTTTGTCCGTCGGATTTGTGTACACACGATCGGAATTTCCGACAACGGATTTTGTTGTCGGAAAATTTTATCCTGCTCTCAAACTTTGTGTGTCGGAAAATCCGATGGAAAATGTGTGATGGAGCCTACACATGGTCGGAATTTCCGACAACAAGGTCCTATCACACATTTTCCGTCAGAAAATCCGACCGTGTGTACGGGGCATTAGATTGGAAAGAAAATACTTTTTGATTCGGGCGTTTTGTGCGGGTACAGGCGTAGCATCTTTTGCAAGGGTAAAAATCCTTGCCAGTGAAAAAAGTTAACTGTTTTTTTGGAGGATCTATCACACTTTTGACTAGCTGGTCTCGAAGGGTAGGGGCTCTTTTGTATATAAATTTAGGTCTTTCTGGTAGTATTTCTTTAAGGTGTCTCTCTGATTTCAAGATATGCCAATGGCATGTTATGATCTTTTCAATTTTTTTGTATTGGATGTTATACTCCAAAACGAAAGGTACCTGATCTTGTTGACATATGGATTTTTTATCTTCGAGCAAAACTTGTCTTTGCATCTGCATAACTTCCTCTATTTTTTCTTCGATGAAGTCTTTGTTGTAACCCTTGCATATGAATCTCTTCCCAATCATATTAGCCTGCATACGAAAGTCTGCTTCATTCGTACAGTTGCATCTCAGTCGCATGATCTGACCTTTGGAAATGTTAAATAGCCAATTTCTGTGGTGGCAGCTTCTGATGGGTAGATAACTGTTGCGATCGACATTTTTGAAAAAGGTTTTTGTGATGAATTTATCGTTTACTCGTGAGATTTCTAAATCAAGGAATGGAATGGTATGCTCTTCTATCTGCCAGGATAATACAATATTCTTGTCATTGTCATTGTCACATCAGGTGGATCTGAGAACATGACTTCTTCTTCCCATTGGAACATAGGGAGTCCAGCGACACTGGGGGCGAATTTAGCCCCCATAGCTACACCTGTCTTCTGTTGGTAGTATTGTTTACAGTACCAAAAATGACTGTGTTTAAGGCAGAAGTCTAGGCATTTAACGAGAAATTTCCTTTGTATGCAAGGGAGTTTGGTGTGCTTTCTAAGACCCCATTTTGTAGCCTCACATGCTACATGGTGAGGTATAATGGTATAGAGTGAGGACACATCCGCCATCGTCATCAATATAGGACCGGTGTCTACTCTGTTCTCAAGGGTTTGAAGCATTTGTTTCGTGTCTTTCAGATATGCCTTTGTGCTTTGTACAACAGGTTGAAGGTATCTGTCAATGTATTTGCCCATTCTTGCTGTAAATTGATTCTATGCCATTTACAATGGGTCTTAGAGGGGGATCTATTTTATCTTTATGCATTTTGGGTAATGCATAGATAATCTGAGTTCTACAAGCTTCAGGTATCAGATATTTTGCTTCTTTTTTAATAAGGATTCCCTTTTTTAGGCATAAATGAACTATTTGTTCCAACTCTTTCTTCCATTTATATATGGGATTACTAGGTAGTGTGCAATATGTATTGTGATCCTCCATTAACTTCATCATGCCTTTGTGGCAGGGGCATTGCTAGGTCCACAAAAGATCTGGGGCTAGAGCCCATAGCAGAGTAGTAAAAAAAAGTCATACGCTTGGGTGGGTATATAATATATGTGTGTGTGTGTGTGTATATATATATATCTCCAGAGAGCCTCCCCCTTACATCAGGGTCCTCGGAGAGCCTCCCCCTTACATCAGGGTCCCCAGAGAGCCTCCCTCTTACATCAGGGTCCCCAGAGTGCCTCCCCCTTACATCAGGGTCCCCAAAGAGCTTCCTCCTTACATCAGGGTCCCCAGAGAGCCTCCCCCTTACATCAGGGTCCCCAGAGAGCCTCCCCCTTACATCAGGGTCCCCAGAGAGCCTCCCCCTTACACCAGGGTCCCCAGAGAGCCTTCCCCTTACATCAGGGTCCCCAGAGAGCCTCACCCTTACATCAGGGTCCCCAGAGAGCTTCCCCCTTATATCAGGGTCCCCAAAGAGCCTCCCCCTTACATCCGGGTCCCCAGAGAGCCTCCCCCTTACATCCGGGTCCCCAGAGAGCCTCCCCCTTACATCAGGGTCCCCAAAGAGCCCCCCTTAAATCAGGGTTCCCAGAGAGCCTCCCCCTTAAAACAGGGTCCCCAGAGAGCCTCCTCCCTTCATCAGGGTCCCCAGAGAGGCCCCCCCACCTACATCAGGGTCCCCAGAGAGCTTCCCCTCCCCTTGGGGACCCCTGCAGAGACTCGGGGCTATGGGCCCCAGATTCAGGGCTATAGCCCAAAAGCCACCCCCTAGTGATGCCACTGCTTTGTGGTATTGTTCAGTTGTTTGAATCACGATCCCGCCTCCTTTATCCAAAGGCCTAATAACAAGGTTTTTTCTTTTGATGAGTTTTTGGATGCAAGTTTTAACAATTCTCGGTTCCTCTCTTTTCTTAATTTCTTCCGTCACCATATTTTTGAAGACTTCAATGTGTTTCTTGTCTTTAGGTCTAGGATTGAAAGTTGATTTGTTCCTTAGATTACTATGTACCACTGAATTATCTTGTGGAGTGCTGACATTTATAGGATTTTCCATCAGGTATTTTTTAATAAACAATAGAAAGCAGCGCTAATCCCCCAAATTAGATAAATTAAATGCAGTGAGTAATCAAGAATTAGTGTACAATTAATAGAACACTCAATAAATCAATATGGTCAGAAAGGAACTGAAAAGTCCATCTTCTTAATCAACAGTGAAGGAATAAAACGGCATATGTCAAAATGGTGACACAAAGTTCATATCGTGCATAGAGAAAAACAGGATTGATGGCCCACGGTAAGTACTTCAACCTTCACCACACCACCAGTGCTAAGAGAAATGCTCGCTTACCAGATGGCAAGCAAGAAATGCTTGCGAACTATACCCGGCCAGGGCCTTTATCCAATATAGGGACACAAGAGATCTCCAGAGGAACCCGTCTGGGGGGTCAAAATGGATTCGCAAAACTTGTCAGCCAAGGACCGTGACCAGGTAGGATACCGTAATATTCAGACGTTCCCAGAATAGAAAGGAATCACCATAGCGTAACATTGTAAAACATCATTTATTAAAAGAACGAAAAGCCACTTAAAAGAACGTTTATTGTAATAAATGATGTTTTACAATGTTACGCTATGGTGATTCCTTTCTATTCTGGGAACGTCTGAATATTACGGTATCCTACCTGGTCATGGTCCTTGGCTTTTAATAAATAAAACATCATTTATTAAAAGAACGTTTATTGTAAGTGGCTTTTCGTTCTTGTCATACAACTTAGGAAAAAATATGATTTTGAACCAAGTCAGATTGCAAACATGGATGAGGTTCCTCTCAATTTTGATGTGCCTTCCAACAGAACTGTTGATGTGAAAGGAATCAAAACAGTGGCGATTAAAACAAGTGGCCATGAAAAGACACACTATACTGCTGTGCTTTCATGCTGTGCAGATGGTACTAAACTGCCTCCTATGCTTATTTTCAAGAGAAAAACCTATCCTAAAGAGACCATACCACCTGGCATTATTGTGCAAGTTCAAGAGAAGGGATGGATGAATGAAGACATTATGGCCATTTGGTTTGCAAAGGTTTGGTCCAGAAGACCTGGAGGGCTCTTAAAGAAGCCAGCTCTGCTTGTTTTTGATCAATTCCGAGCACATTTAACAGAAAAGACCAAAAGGGTTGCATCAGATTTGCGAACACACCTAGCAGTTATTCCTGGTGGACTTACAGGTCAGCTACAGCCACTAGATGTCTCAATAAACAAGCCTTTTAAAGTCCTGATGAGAGAAGAATGGAGTAGATGGATGCAAAAAGCAGGTGATAACTTGACACCGGCAGGAAGAGTGAAAAAACCAACCATTACTGAGGTCTGCAATTGGGTCCTTAACTCATGGTATGGCGTCAAACAAGAGGTGATTGTGAAGTCCTTCAAGAAATGTGGAATCAGCAATGAAATGGACGGAACTGAAGAGAAAAAGCCCTACAAGAAAAGAGGCTGCAGAGCTGGAAAGGGAAAACAAAGGAAAAAAGGAAGTCATAGGAGAAGGGATTTTTAATCTTACAGATGTACCACTCACTCAAGAAGAATTAGTAGTGCTTGACAAAGGTCTTAAATACGCACCAGTCAAAAACCTAGACAAATTTCAGACATATATTGGCATACAAAAGTATATAAGAAAACTTAATATTAAAAAATACCTGATGGAAAAACCTATAAATGTCAGCACTCCACAAGATACCGTAATTAAGTGGTACATAGTAATCTAATTAACAAATCAAATTCGATCCTAAACCTAAAGACAATAAACACATTGAAGTCTTCAAAAATATGATGACAGAAGAAATTAAGAACTTAACCGCGAAGAAGAGAGAGGAACCGAGAATTGCTAAAACTGGCATCCAAAAACTCATCAAAAGTAAAAACCTTGTTATTAGGCCTTCTGATAAAGGAGGCGGGATCGTGATCCAAACAACTGAACAATACCACAAAGGCATGATGAAGTTATTGGAGGATCACAATATGTATTGCACACTACCTAGTGATCCCATATATACATGGAAGAAAGAGTTGGAACAAGTAGTTCATGTAGGCCTAAAAAAGGATATCCTTAATAAAAAAGAAGCAAAATATCTGATACTTGAAGCTTGTAGAACTCTGATTATCTATGCATTACCCAAAATCCATAAGGATAAAATAGATCCCCCTCTAAGACCCATTGTAAATGGCATAGAATCAATTACAGCAAGAATGGGTGAATACATTGACAGATACCTTCAACCTGCTGTACAAAGCACAAAGGCATATCTGAAAGACACAAAACAGATGCTTCAAACCCTTGAGAACAGAGTAGACACCGGTCCTATATTGATGACGACGGCGGATGTGTTCTCACTCTATACCATTATACCTCACCATGTAGCATGTGAGGCTACGAAATGGGGTCTTAGAAAGCACACCAAACTCCCTTGCATACAAAGGAAATTTCTCATTAAATGCCTAGACTTCTGCCTTAAACACAGTCATTTTTGGTACTGTAAACAATACTACCAACAGAAGACAGGTGTAGCTATGGGGGCTAAATTCGCCCCCAGTGTCGCCGGACTCTTTATGTCCCAATGGGAAGATGAAGTTGTGTTCTCAGATCCACCTAAAGAATGTCTTCTGTTCAAAAGATACATTGATGACATTTTTTTTAATTTGGAAAGGTGATCGTAATCACTTAACTTTATTCTTTGATAAATTGAACAACAATGACAAGAATATTGTATTATCCTGGCAGATAGAAGAGCATACCATTCTGTTCCTTGATTTAGAAATCTCACGAGTAAACGATAAATTCATCACAAAAACCTTTTTCAAAAATGTTGATCGCAACAGTTATCTACCCATCAGAAGCTGCCACCACAGAAATTGGCTATTTAACATTCCCAAAGGCCAGATCATGCGACTGAGACGCAACTGTACGAATGAAGCAGACTTTCGTATGCAGGCTAATATGATTGGAAAAAGATTCATATGCAAGGGTTACAACAAAGACTTCATCTAAGAAAAAATAGAGGAAGTTATGCAGATGCAAAGACAAGTTTTGCTCAAAGATAAAAAACCCATATGTCAACAAGATCAGGTACCTTTTGTTTTGGAGTATAACATTTACAAAAAAATTTAAAAGATCATAACACGCCATTGGCATATCTTGAAATCAGACAGAGGCCTTAAAGAAATACTACCAGAAAGACCTAAATTTATATACAAAAGAGCCCCTACCCTTCGAGACCAGCTAGTCAAAAGTGTGATAGATCCTCCAAAAAAAGTTCACTTTTTTCACTGGCAAGGGTTTTTACCCTTGCAAAAGATGCTACTCCTGTACCCGCACAAAATGCCCAAATCAAAAAGTATTTTCTTTCCAATCTAACAGTAACGGTACGAAATATGACATCAATGAGTTTATTGGATGCAACACTGAGGGAGCAGTTTATGCACTGGAGTGCAACTGTGGCCTTCAATATATTTGCCGCACAAAAAGGCAGTTAAGAATTTGCATCAAAGAGCATGTCCAAAACATCCAAAGTGGCTTTGCTAAGCACAGTGTGTCTCGGCATTGTACGAAATATCACAATAAAAATCCTACTCACTTGAAATTTTAGGGCATTATACCCTATTCCAGACCATGGCGTGGGAAACACAAAGTGAGGACCCTAAGCCAACTCGAATCAAAATGGATATTTTCCATGGATACTCTTGCGCCAAAAGGGCTCAATATTGAATTCGACCTAAACTGCTTTCTTAGCGATTTTTAATATACTCACACATTTATACCCATCGTTTACCCATTTTTTAGGTGCGGTTGTCCCCTCTCTTATCTTTTAATAATCTTTTAATAAAATATCTTTTTATATTCTTTTTGCCACCCTTTAACATCCATTTCATTTTTGCTTATCTGTACCTATATTTGTTGTTTACATGTGTTTTATGGATGGATTTTTGCATTTGTTCATCCTTCCAGTCATTCGTGATGTTCCCCGAGCTCCCACCCTACTTTTTTTTTGTGGATCTACGCTTTTATATGCGTTCTATATTTTTGAATTTTGATTGCAATTAATAAATATTACTATTTTTGATATATTTTACATTTGTTATATTATATATATTCTTTCTCCTTATTTATGCATGCCATCAAGGATATTTTCTCTGTGCATACTTATAATTTTTACTGTTTTTACTCCCGTTTTAAACACATATTCAACTGGGCCTTAGTGCCCTTTGGTTGTTGCCTTTCGCTGTGCCCCTGTGAGATAGTCTTACCTAGGCTATCTCACCTGCCAATAGCATATGTATCATCTTGCACTGAGTGTCCATGTGTGAGACCCTAGCAAAATGGCCGATGGACCATCCTAACACCAATGCCATTCATTTCAGTGACGGGCTTCGGGAAAATGGCCGCCAGGCGTCCATCAACTGCAGACTATTTAAAGGCATGTACCCTTACCCTGTGTTATCCCCTGATAAAGTCAAGTGATGTGACGATACGCGTTGGGATTGGAGCACGGGGTACACTCACAGTCTGACGGCAGGAGACGAGCTTGGCGCTCGTGGATGCTCCGCTCTGTATATGATTTTACATGTGAGTCTGTTTCTTAAACCTTTTCAATAAAACCGGCTTTTATATACGGGATTATGCTATGTAAATTCTCTCTTTATGCTTTACTTATATCCACCGTATCTGATGAGCACCGGGGAGCAGGAACCGACTGAAGTTTTATCAACAAGGGCATACGAACTCGGCATTCATGGATTGGTGCCTATGCTCATTTTTAAAAAGTGAGTGCATTACCTTACGATCCGTCCCTGTCCCACTGTGTTCATTGCGGAGTTATGCTATATATATTTTCTATGCATTTTTTTATATCATTTTAAACATCCACCACTGGGACCGTCTAAGCTACATATAGGATATCCCTTCACCTTTGCATCCATCAGCCTACCTGTGATCTGTGACCAGCCTATGCTGTACACCTTACTGCACTAAGGTGAGCTGCTTGCAGACACAGAGGTGCTATCACTGAAGACTTTTGGTACATGTATGCTCTTTGGTGGTGGGATTGTTTACGTTCACCTTATATGGGCTGTTTTAGTATACATTTTTTCTGATATTTTTTCTGTTATTTTGCAATTTTTTATACACTTTGACAGTTTCTCTTGGACTTTTTATATCAATTATCATGTAGTTATATGATACACATGTTTGCTTTATAATTATTTTTTCTTTTGGATTATTCTATCACACCAGGTATCATTATGTGACACTATTTTGATTCCATGTATGTACACTTGGTTGTTTTCACCACATACCACTGCAGTTTCCACCATCAAATCCTATTTTAGCCCCTCCCACACACCCTTTTTCACAGCGCAATTACCATCACTATTTTACCTTCTATTTTTTTCTGTCTGGATCAGAATCACAGGTGTTGCAGCAGTGTCCCTTAGTGCAGACCCTTTGACAGCGCGGGAGCCATCCACATACAAGTCAGTGATTACTGACTCTGTTCATTCAGAAAAGGAAGGAGTCAGTAAATTACATACATACCCGCTCCTTCCTCCATTCTCCATCCTGGCAATCCCTGGACGAGCAGGGTGACCAGAGGAGCACAGAGGGGGACAAGAGGAGGACCAAGGGAGCCGAAGGAGGGCACAGGGAGCCAGAGCAGGAGCTGGAGGAGGGCGCGGGGTGCCGGAGGAGGGCAGGGGGAACCAAAGGAGGGCATGGGGGGCCGAAGGAGGGCATGGGGAGCTGGAGGAGGAGCTGGAGTAGGGCACAGGGAGACGGAGAAGGACCCAGGGAGCCGGAAGAGGACCCGGGGAGCCGGAGGAGGGCACGGGGGCCTAGAGATTAGGGACATTTGATGGTCAGTCGGGGATGATTGGTGCAGTGGTGGGGAGGAGTTACAAGCACCGATCTCCCTGTGTGGCTTTCAATGAGGCAGCTGACAGCCACGGGCGGGAGAGGAGGAGAAGTGGTTGTCAGCTGGTTCATTGAAAGCCTCACAGAGATATCAGTGTTTGTAACTCCGCCCACTGCGACACCAATCAGTGCTGGGGACTAAACTGGGGACAGAGTTGGTCTGGGGACAGTGTCCTCAGTCTGGGTACTGTCCCCAGAAACCAGGGACGTCTGGAAATGTCTCTATGGGTGGAGTGGGCATTCCTAGGCAGGCTACAAGCGCATGCAGACCACCCTAGGTAAAACCCACATGTAATGCTGAGTCTCCATGACTGAAAGAGCCGAAATCCAATGAATGAAAGGGTAATGATGCTGGATATCCTCCAGCCAGGAAATGAGGTGGAATCTATCTGACTTGCTACAGCTTCTAATGCACATTATGAGAAGCTCACAGTGTGCAGTGAAATCAGAGTAAGAAATTTCAACACAAGAGAGGAGCCTGTACAACTGTGCAAGACTAATGGGAAGGCTGAAGATCAGATTTTAAGTGTAAAGCCTCTTACACATGGTTCGACTTTTGGAAGGGGAATGTCTTTTGACCGACTGTTGTCTGAAGTTCTTACCGTTAGTATGCTCCTTTTGACAATTATTTTCCAGTTTTCTGAGAACAAATGTTGGATGACAGGTTAGTAAATATTTGTCAAACGACAACGCCACGTCAGATTTTCATATGGTCAGTACACAAATCCGTCACACAAAAGTCGAAAGTATAAACACGCATGCTCGGAATCAATGCTCACCAAACATGAAATTAGCATAAGAGGCCCAAAGGATGGTGCTCAAGAGCTGAAATTCCTCGTAGTATGTCACTACGTTTGTGTTTGTGGCACGACAATTTGTGTAACGTTAGTATACAAGACAAGATCCTGGCATACGCCCTTTTGACAAAAATCAGACGCTCGGTTGTCCAACAATCGAACCGTGTGTTCCAGGCTTTAGTCTTGTTAAGAAAAACAATCTCCTCTGGCTGATTTATGTGCATTGCAAGAATTATTAACAAACTTTGTTGCAGATTCCATTATTTTTCTGTTCAGAAGAAAGAGATGTTTGTACTTCCCTTCCAGATTGATCACTGAATGAATAGAGTCTACATTCATCACAACCATCTGAGCAAATCTCAGTGTTCTAATGAGGAAAGATGCAATGTCTGCATCCCTTTAGAATAAATTCTTTAGGGAGTATCTCACCAATAATGGAATTCCTTTTGTGGGGGATGCCTAACATTGTAGTTGTATCTCGCTGCAGATATCTGAGAACATCAATGAGCCAATCAAAAAATAGTAACCTCTGGGGTCATTCTGTACACCAACATGGTGGAGAATGTAGTGTAAGTTATTCCTGCGCTACCGTGGGAGAGAGATGCACACAGGGACAGCTACAAGCACCGAATTGGGTCAAACAAAGCCCATAAGAAGATAAAAAAAACATGAGGGTAGGTGCTGCGCTATCCCGGTGGAGTGAGAAAATTCAGTAAAAAAAACAATAAAGGATTGAAATGTTAATAATAAAGGTTGGTCTCAAGCACAATATCTGCTAAGACCGTGCAGGAGAAATATTGTGCAGAATCATAAATAGCCACTAATATAAAAGCCTAGACGTGAATATAAATATGTGCAAAAACAACAAAAATACATATGCAGGAACCCAACAAAAATTAATTGTGCAAATATATCATACATGTGTGATAATCAAGTAACATGTGCAGCTCTAGGCATAAGGTGCCAATAAATAAATGTGCAAACCACAGCAATAATAGATTCCTATGAACTGTGCCAAATCCCAAATAAAGTGCAAGGTGATGTGCATCAGTCACATCACAAAAGGGTGCCACCGTAATAGGTAAATAAAAAGTCAAAAAAAAAAGTCCAAAACACAAGCAAACTAGTGTACCAGTGTAAAACTGGAAATGCTTATACATTCAGTGATAATAATCCTTTTAAGAAAAAAAAAACACACAGTCCAATGTGCAAAATAGCAGGAGTGGGGTGCCGAAGGAGAGGGGGTGTATATCCTCTTCGTGCATAAAACACACACAGGTGAGTAGTGGCCTCTTACCTTGCGGTAATGGGAAAACCGCATAAAAGCAAATGCTGGGGGGGTTGTCTCTCCTTGGGGTCCCTGGACCAGAGTTGGTGCTTTCTCTGCCTTGATATCTCAGTGTCAGCAAAACGGATGATAAAAGAACAGAGGGATACCAGATAGTGTAGTATTTCCAGCAAAATAGGTTTTTATTAGAGTTTAAAAGCATGTACTCACATTAAGCAAGCAAGCATCACATCCATCTCCTACGAGCGGCAAGCTTGTCAATCTCGGTCAGTGTCAGTGTAGCGTGCCTATCCCATCCCTACGCGTGACGTCACCAATCACGTGACTTCATCAGGGGATGCAGAGGAGGCACAATCATGTCTTTAAATAGTCTATAGCATTATCTCTAATGGGCGGCCATTTTCTTGTAGCTCAGTGTAATACAATTGTGTCGGCCATTTTCTGAAAGGCCATGTGCGCGGCCATTTTCTTGGTTGGTTAAAACATACTAACATAGCCACAAACGAAAGTAGCACGGTGCTTTCCCCTCTTCTTTCTTTGGAAAGAAGAGAGGAAAGAGATCCGGGAAGAGAGAACATAAGAAAAAGAGAGTGAAAGGGGAAGGCATTTTTAACGTAAGCGGTCAATTACTCACGCATGAAGAAATAGGGGTCCTAGATAAAGGGCTTAAGTATGCACCTACTAAGAACCTGGACAAATTCCAGACATACATAGGCATCCAGAAATTTGTGAGGAAACTCAACATTAAGAAATACATTCTGGGAAACCCCTCGAGACATAGACATGGAGATGTTGATAACCATGGAATTTTGCATAGTACACTAAGGAACAAATCGATTTTTAATCCACCCGTGAGAGACAATAAATATATCGAGGTTTTTTAAAAAATGGTTTTAGAAGATATTAAAGATTTGAAGATAAAGAAGAAAGAAGAACCAAGTTATATAAAAAGTGGCATCCGGAAATTGACAAGACGAAAGGATCTGGTCATCCGACCAGCAGATAAGGGAGGTAGGATTGTGATTTTATCAAAAGAACAATATCATGACAGCATGGTGAACATGCTGGGAGATGTAACCACTTATAGTAGATTATTAAGTAGAAGTATTCACCTCCTCTATATGACAACATTATTTTCAGTAATAACCATTAAATGAAAAATAATAATAATGGTTAGAAAAGAAACCAAGACAGTGAAGAAAATTGTAGTCATTGATGGTCAGTGTTGAAGGGTAGGGATGAGCCAAACACCCCCCGGTTTGGTTCGCGGCAGAACATGCGAACAGGCAAAAAATGTGTGCGAACACCGTTGAAGTCTTGGCTAATATGCAAGTTATTGTTATAAAAAGTGTTTGGGGACCCAGGTCCTGCCCCAGGGGACATGTATCAATGCAGAGCGAGAGCAGTGATTTTAATATTGCTTAAAGTGAAACAATAAAAGTGAAATATTCCTTTAAATATCGTGCCTGGGGGGGTTACTATAGTTTGCCTGTAAAGTGGCACATTTTTCCCGAGTTTAGAACAGTCCCTGCACAAAATGACATTTCGAAAGGAATAAAAGTAATTTAAAACTGCTTGCGGCTGTAATGTAATGTTCCCCCCCAGCCCATTACCAGGCCCTTTGGGTCTGGTATGGATATTAGGGGGAACCCCGCACCCAAATTTTTTTAAAAAGCGTGGGGCCCCCAGGCCCTATATACCCTGAACAGCAGCAGTATACAGGCGGTCCCCGGTTACAAACAAGATAGGGACTGTAGGTTTGTTCTTAACTTGAATCTGTTTGTAATTTGGAACAGGTACATTTTGTACGTGAAGCTCCAGCCAAAAAATCTTTTTTTAAGCTTTTTGGATAACATAGGGAAGGGTTATCATCACCCCTGTAACATTTGTTTTGCTGTCTGTGTCCCTGTTCAGAAGATTTCACCTCACTTTCTGTCCCAATGACAACTGGATTTTGAAAATGTGGGGTTTTTAGGGAAACAAAGATTGGTGATAATAAAGCATCAGTGGAGACACCTTTTTCCCATATTAACTCTTACAGGAGAGAATTTCCCTTCCTAGGGGTAGATTTCCTCTCACTTCCTGTTGTCTCCCTCCGTTTATAAGTAGGAGTCATTTGTAAGTCGGATGTTTGAAAGTAGGGGACCGCCTGTGTATACTATACGACCTACCCTATACACTCTGCGGAAAATTGGGCCTTAGGTGTTGGTGGTACCAGAACACTGTAGGTCCTCACAGTTACTCTTGGTGGGCGCTGGAATGGGCCCTGTTGTGAAATATTATATCAAGAATTGTAATTACGCGCCCCTGTTAAACAGGGGCATAAAAATTGGGCCTTAGGCGGTGGTGGTGGTGGTGGTAGCAGCACAACACTGTAAAGGTTCACAGATACTTTTTTGAGCGCAGGAACAGGCCCTGCTGTGAAATATTAGATCAAAAACTGTAATTACATGCCCTGTTAAACAGGGGCATAAAAATTGGGCCTTAGGTGGTGGTGGTGGCACAACACAGGCCCTGCTGTGAAATATTAGATCAAAAATTGTAATTATGCGCCCTGTTAAACAGGGGTATTAAAATTGGACCTTAGGCGGTGGTGGTGGTGGTGGTGGTGGTGGTGGCACAACACTGTAAAGCCTCACAGATACTTTTGTTGAGCTCAGGAACAGGCTCTGCTGTGAAATATTAGACCAAATATTGTAATTACACGCCCCTGTTAAACAGGGGCATAAAAATTGGGCCTTAGGCAGTGGTGGTGGTGCCCTGAACCAAAAATATTCCCAGAAGCTATTATCATGAAGATTGAGGAGGTATAGGATAGTCACTCACCATAATAGGATAGTCACTCAGCATATGCAGTCTTCAAGGGATCCCACATCCATAGAAAAATCAGTTGGTTACATCAGCATCAGGTGCTTGGTAGCTGGTGATCCAAGACTGATTCATTTTTATGAATGTGAGCCGATCAACAGAATCTGTGGACAGGCTCACTCTGTGATTGGTTAAAAAGCCTCCAGCAGCACTAAATGTGCATTCAGAAAGAACGCTGAATGCAGGACAGGCCAGTAGCTCAATTGCATATTGAGCAAGTTCTGGCCAGTGGTCCATCCTTAAGACCCAGTGACCCAGTGGATGTTCTGGTGGAAAGGTCTCCAAGTCTGATTTTGCCCCTAGATATTTCTGCTAGGGTTGTCCCGATACCGATACTAGTATCGGTATCGGCACCGATACCAAGCATTTGCCCAAGTACTTGTACTCGGGCAAATGCTCCCGATGCTTCCCCCGATACCTAGAGGACAGCTGTGATCGGCGCGTGGGGGAGTTACAAGATTCTCCCCCAGCGGCTTTCACCAGCTTTAGTGACAGACAGCGGTGATCGCTCACAGCTGACTGTCACTGCATCCTCCTCCGTGCCCCCTCCTTTCCTCTGTGCCTCTAAGCTGTCCTCTTCGTTCCTCTCTCCTTATCTGTCCCTCTCCGTTCTGCTCTCCTTATCTGTCCCCTGCATTCCTGTCTCCTTATCTGTCCCCTCCGTTCTCCCCCTCCGTTCCTCCGTCCCCCTCCTCCTTCCTTTGTGTATGGAGAGAGTCAGCTGACTCTGTCCATTCACATAACTGAAACATTGTAATCTCCTGTGATTACAATGTGTCAGTTTATGAATGGAGAGAAGCTGCTGTCTTCTCTCCATTGATTCTCAGTGCAGCTGACGCTGCAGAGAAAGGGACTGGGGAATCTCTATCCTCTGTCTCTTTCTCTGTCTCAAGGGGGAGATATCAGAGGTCTGTTAAGACCCCTGATATCTCACCAAAGCCCCCCAAAAGGGCTGATTAAAAAAAAAAACAAAAAACAAAGAATAAAAAAATATTATTGGAAAAAATAAAAGTTGTAAAAAAAAAAACACACACACATACAACATTCACCCCCCCCCCCAAAAAAAATAGCAAAAAAAAAACACTGTCACATGACATTAAAAAAAAGTATCGGTAATCGGTATCGGCGAGTACTTGAAAAAAAGTATCGGTACTTGTACTCGGTCCTAAAAAAGTGGTATCGGGACAACCCTAATTTCTGCACCATGTAATTCAGATGCTGGCAATGGTTGCTGGAACCGATCAGACCTGGGTGCTAAGGACTGAAGAATTGTCTGAAGGCATCGGTCAGCCAGGCCACCTTATCCACCGCTCTTTCTGTGACTGAACGAAGCCTCAGCAACACGTTGTCCAGCACCAGGAAATTGTAATCCCTCAGGCTCTGGAAACACATTGCACAAACCTTTCTGGAAGGCCTGTCGAAGATGTTTCATCCTCTGCTCCCTCTGCGAAGAATAGATAAGTTCTGCAACCTTACCCTTGTAACTTGGATCAAGAAGGGTTGCCAGCCAGTAATGATCCCTCTCCTTGATACCACAAATCCTAGGGTCCTTTCGCAGGCTTTGCAGGATCAGGAAGGCCATGCAGCGTATGTTTGCAGAGGCATTCAATCCTGAGTCCTCTGGGTCACTAAGGATCACATGACCCTCAACCACCTCCTCCCAGCCACGTACAACTCCATGGGTTTCTGGGGACTGCAAATGATCCCTTGAAGACTGCTGCTAATGCTGAGTGTTATCCTCCACCTCCATGCTGACACAATCCTCCTCCTCCTCTTCTTCTTCCTGTTTGATTGGCGGGTCTGCAGGAGTACTAGTATCTGGATAAAGGGGCCTTGAGAGGTAAGGAAGTCCTCCTCTTCCTCCCGCTGTTCTGCCTCAAGTGCCCTGTCCATTATTCCTCGGTGCGTGTGCTCCCACAGGAAGACAAGAGGGAAAGTATCACTGATGCATGCACTGTCACTGCTCACCATCCTTGTGGCCTCCTCAAATGGTGACAGGACAGTGCATGCATCCTTAATCAGTAGCCACTGGCATGGCGAAAAAAAGCCAAGCTCCCCTGACCCTGTCCTGGTGCCATACTCACACAGGTACTCATTGATGGCCCTCTGCTGCGTGTGCAGCTGCTGCAGCATTGCCAATGTTGAGTTCCACCTGGTGGGCATATCACAAATGAGGCGGTTCTTGGGCAGGTTGCATTCTCTTTAAATGTCAGCCAGCTGAGCACTGGCATTATATGACCGGCGGAAATGACCACAGAGGGCAGAGAGGAGATTGGTGCCATTGTCGTATACAACCATTCCTGGCTGAAGCTGGCTTAGCATCAACCACCTCTGAGCCTGCCCCTGCAGAGCTGATAGAATCTCTGCCCCAGTGTGGCTCCTGTCCCCTAAGCAGACCAACTAAAGCACCGCATGGCATCTTTTTGCCTGAGTGCTTGCGTAGCCCCTTGAACGTCTATGGAGCACCGCTGGTTCAGAGGAGAAATCTGCAAAGGAAGAGGCCATAGAGGAAGAAGAAGAGGAGTGTGTGGAGGAGAGAGCTGTAGCAGAATCACCACTAACATTTTGGAGGCGTGGTGGTGGAACAAGCTCCAACAATACTGAACCCTGTCTTGCATCCTTCCCAGCTGCTAGCAGAGTTACCCAGTGCGCCGTGAAAGAAAGGTAACGTTCCTGTCCATGCCTGCTGGTCCATGAGTCAGCAGTAATATGCACCTTACTGCTGACCTCCCTGTCCAACAAGGCCAAGACATTGCCTTCCACATGCTGGTAGAGAGCCGGAATAGCCTTCCGTTAAAAGAAATGGCGTTTGGGAACCTGCCACTGAGGTACTGCACATTCCACAAATTCACGAAAGGGGGCAGAGTCTACCAACTGAAAAGGCAGCAGTTGTAGTTCCAGCAATTTGGCCAAGCTAGCATTCAGACGCTGAGCATGTGGATGGCTGGGACCAAATTTCTTTCTACAGTTTAGCAACTGGGGTAGGAATATTTGCCTGCTAAAATCTGATGTTGGTGTACCGCTAGCAGATTGGTACTGTGTACACCAACAGAAGTGTAATAGCAACTATGGGTGTACTGTATTGTGTACACCACCAGAAAAGTAATAGCAACTGCGCTAGGGGTGCACAGTACAGTGTACACTAACAGAAGTGTAATAACAACTATAGGTGTACTGTATTGTGTACACCACCAGAAAAGTAGTAGCAACTGCACTAAGGGTGAACGGTATTGTGTACACCACCAGAAGTCTAATAGCAACTATGGGTGCACTGTATGTATTTTGTACTGTGTACACCACCAGAAAAGTAGTAGCAACCGCACTAGGGGTGCATGGTACAGTGTACACTAACAGAAGTGTAATCTAACAGAAGTGTAATAACAACTATGGGTGTACTGTATTGTGAACACCACCAGAAAAGTAGTAGCAACTGCACTAGGGGTGCACGGTATTGTGTACACCACCAGAAGTCTAATAACAACTATGGGTGCACTGTATGTATTGTGTACTGTGTACACCACCAGAAAAGTAGTAGCAACTGCACTAGGGGTGCACGGTACTGTATACCGCGCACCAACAGAAGTGTAATAACAACTATGGGTGCACTGTATTGTGTACACCACCAGAAAAGTAGTAGCAACTGCACTATGGGTGCACAGTACTGTGTACACCAACAGAAGTGTAATAGCAACTATGGGTGTACTGTATACATCACCAGAAAAGTAGTAGCAACTGCACTATGGGTGCACAGTTCTGTGTACTGTGTACACCGCCTTAAGTGTTTTAGAAATAGTACACCAGGAACGGCCTGCAGTCAGATATAGCTAAACTGGATACAGTGGATATATTTATATATATATATATGATAAAGGATAAATGTCATTCTTGAATGTGTGCGCTGTAATCTGTTTTGTACTGTTTGTTGGTATATAGTAGCACCATCTTGAATTTAAACGCAATTTAGCCCCCCAAATATGTTTTCAGACATCTCAAGTCTCCCGCAAATCGCGGGAGACTCCCGCATTTGGATGCTGGCTCACGGACACCCGCGATCACCGGGCGATCTCCCGGCTGACCCTTTCACTTTAGAAAGGCAGAGCAGCCCGAGCGGCGGAACATTACTGAGCTGACACGCTGCCACTTCCCTTCCCAGTGTTATCAAATAGACAGCACCCCTGGCTTCCCTCTAGACATGCACTTCTCTCTTCCTGCCACTGGGTGCTGCTTGTAGATGCAGGTGAATTGGAATGTGATTTTAGGGCATCCCCAGTTTGCTCTACCCAGACATCTCAAGTCTCCCGCAAGTGCCCGCAAGTGCCCGCAAGTGCCTCCGCATCTCCCGGGAATGATCGGTGCGGCGGCTGTCCCTCCTGCTGCGCACCGATCATCCCCGGCTTCTCTGTGTACTCCTCCCACATCCCCCTCTGTGTCCTTCTCCGCCCCCTCGCCCCCCGCAACCGGCTCCCCTCCTCTCCTCTCCCGCCAGCTGCGGGGGGACTAGTAATTGGACACAGTGAGCGAGATTGCTCCTGTGTCCTGTGATTACTGAGCAGAGTAAACTGTGTTTACTCTGCTCAGTGTATGAATGGACAGGAGCCTCTGTCTCCTGTTCATTCATCTTTAGTGCTGAGAAAGGGACTGGGGAATGTGTTTGCGGGCGCAAAGCCCCACCTCCCTGAAATGAGTTTGCCACCTCCCTGAAATTAGTTTTTGCAGGTTGGGATGTCTGCAATACTGCCAGACAGTGCTATAGCTGCAGCATTTTGACCTTGAAAACATTGATACAGCGCATTCCCGCAATGTAAAATTACCTTTTTGGCAGTTTTAAAAATAAAGGAAACAAAAAAATGCTGCTATACTTTGGAAAGTGATCCACTACTACAGTTTACCAGAGTTCACCATTCATGTGACAGTGACCCCTGGTGGTAAATAAGTATGCAAATCTGTGCTAATATCAGCGCTCTGGATATTTTCCACAAATCACCCTAAAATAAAAATTAAACGTTTTCCGAGTTGCAATCACCCTTCCACCCCCAGAAGGTCTCAAAACAAGATTTTATATTCCCAGTGCTAAGAATTCTAGTGTACAAAGTTCATGTATCACTTCTCCATAAACAAAAGTCCCTTTTCCAGTGTTCTTCTATATCTATATCTATATACATATGAAAATATAAAATACTTCAACGCAAGTGGTTCCAAAGGCAGCTCACCATCTATCTATAGTGTTGGAAAAGCATATTGCAGATACTCCATTACACTATTATGCCCCGTACACACGGTCGGACATTGATCGGACATTCCGACAACAAAATCCATGGATTTTTTCTGATGGATGTTGGCTCAAACTTGTCTTGCATACACACGGTCACACAAAGTTGTCGGAAAATCCGATCATTCTGAAAGCGGTGACATAAAACACATACGTTGGGACTATAAACGGGGCAGTAGCCAATAGCTTTCGTCTACTAATTTATTCTGAGCATGCGTGGCACTTTGTGCGTTGGATTTGTGTACACACGATCGGAATTGAACCGATCGGATTTTGTTGTTGGAAAATTTTATAGCAAGCTTTCAAAAATGGAAAATGTGTGATGGAGCCCACACACGGTCGGAATTTCCGACAACAAGGTCCTATCACACATTTTCCGTTGGAAAATCTAACCGTTTGTACAGGGCATTAGTATGACGGGCCGTAAGCAGACGTATACTGGAAATTACATGAAAAGGCGATGTGAACGCCGATTCTTCGGTATATTTACAGATTTGCCCGTTTTTACTGTTTTGAAATGTAAGAGTCCATCTGTCAGAGTTTTAATAAATGAAACCTTAGGTTATTTTTTTTTTTTTTTTCAAAGTCTTTTTATTAGTTTTTGAAAAGAGAAACAAAAACAGAAAAAGAGAACAAACAGTTAAACATACATTGGTCTAATATGATGTCTATGTGATCCTTGCAGGAATCACGCTGTCACCTTATTTATGAAAAATATATTATGAAATCAGTCATAGCGGTACAGTTTACTGGGTCATGAGGTGGTGCTATGTGCAGTTGTACATGGTAAAATAGCATATTGTAGATTATTGTGTACACCTGGCACCCGCTTGGAAGCTACTTTGTGATTGGGGTCTACCGAGAGGCCTCTGAAGCGGTGGAGGGATCTGCCAGCCACTTAGACCAGACTTTGCTATATTTGTTGGGGCAGCCTCTGTTGTCATATGTGTCTATACAGAGGTAAGCTATTGTTAATTAATTGTTTCCACAGGGAGAGAGGAGGGGGGGTTGGTTTGCGACAACTAAGGGCTATAGCTTTACGGGCATAGAACAGGAGCAATCCCACCAGTGTGCGTCCCGCCACTGTATGAATTAGTTGTTCTACCAGGCCTAGTGTAATGTACCTGGTAGTTGAGCCTGACTGGTAGAAGGAGACCTCTCTTAAGCGCTGGTTCAGGAGCCGCTGGAAGTGGGAACAGTGGTCTCCTGAGCACAGTGGGTAGGAGGGCCTGATGCGGGTTCCAGCAGAAGCAGACACCGGAACTGGGATGAAGTCCCTCAGGGATGGCTGAGCTGTGGATGCAGGTAACTGGTGCAGGCCGGTAGGTAGGCTGGTAGCCGGATGCGGAGACAGCAGCTGGATGCAAACAGGCAGGCTGGAGCAGCGTAACAGGACACAGGCAAGCAAGGTCAGACAGTCCGTATTTGGCAGGAGATCAGGCAGGATATCAACAGGAGGGATGATCCAAGGGTAGTCAGGCAGGCAGGAGTTCAGCAACGGGTAGCAGAAGAAACAAGGTCAGACAAGCCGGGTCGGATAGGAGACTGGAGAATGGTCAGACGTAGCCGGGTCAATATCAAACAACAACAAGCAGGCAGATACCGGAACTTTCAGGTGCAGAGCTGCAGACGAACAGCAGCTAACATGAGCACCTGTCACCCTTTTAAAGGCCCCTTGGCGCCAAACGGCGCTAGCGCGAACGGGCGCGCGCACGGGCGCGCGCGCACACCCGCGAACGCGCGACCGCGCGTACGGGCATTCGCGGGAGCGCTCCGGCGCCCCCTGGTGGGGATTTTGGCTGAATATGCTTGGAAATGATCCTTGAGGACCTACGTGCACGCAGATTCACCCGACGACTGCTGACATGCCCCTGACATTGCCCCCCCCCCCAACGGGCAGCCTCCGGATGCCCAGATGCGCCTTTTTTTCAGGATGGGTAGAGAAGTATGCATGAATTAAACGTTTGGCATGAATATTACAGTCAGGTTCCCATGAGTTGTTCTCCGGACCATACCCTTTCCACTTAATTAAAAACTGTACTTGCCCAGACCTCTTTCTGCAGTCAAGGATGGATTCCACTTCGTATTCTTCATTGCCGTCCACCAGAACTGGTTCAGGGACCCTGGTGCCCCTATCAGGAAAAGGATCATCTACGGCAGGCTTTAAGAGTGATACGTGAAATACAGGATGTATCTTAAGTGAATCAGGTAAGCATAGTTCATACGATACTTCGTTAATTTTCCTTTTCACAGGGAAAGGTCCAATAAATTTTGGGGCAAGTTTCTTGGAAGGACATGACAATCTGATATTATTAGTGGACAGCCATACCTTGTCGCCAGGTTGGAGGTTTAGATCTCCCCTTCTTTTCTCATCGAAGAACCTCTTATTATCCGCTTGCGCTTTGGATACCGCCTCCTGCAAGATCCGATTATTACAACTGAAGAACTGCACTGTGTCCTGGACCGCTGGAACTGAAGATTCTGAAAGACAATCTGGTAAAAAAGATGCATGAAACCCATAATTGGCAAAGAAAGGAGATTGACCTGTGGCAGAGTGACTGGCGTTATTGTACGCAAATTCTGCAAGTGGCAGCAAGGATACCCAATCATCTTGCACAAAAGATGTAAAACACCTAATGTATTGCTCCAGAGTTTGATTTGTCCTTTCAGTTTGCCCATTAGTTTGGGGGTGGTATGCTGAGGACAGGGCTAGTTCAATCTTCAAGTTTTCACAAAGGGCTCTCCAAAAACGTGAAGTAAACTGCACCCCCCTATCAGACACTATATTTGCGGGAATCCCGTGTAACCTAACGATTTCCTTAATGAACACACGAGCTGTCTCTACAGCAGAAGGTGTTCCTTTTAGGGGGACAAAGTGGGCCATCTTGGATAGCCGGTCGACGACCACAAAGATCGCCGAACACCCCTCCGAATGTGGCAGTTCGACTATAAAGTCCATTGCTATCATCCTCCAGGGCCTATCTGGTATAGGCAATGGTCTTAGTAGACCCCACGCTCTGTTCCTGGGGGTTTTGTTCTGGATGCAGACAGAGCAGGAGTTGACATATTTCTTGCAAAATTCCTTTAAGTTAGGCCACCAAAAGGTGCGCTGTACCAGCTCAAGGGTCTTACGGACCCCAAAATGTCCTGCAAGTGGGTGGTCATGCAAAAGCGTCAGCACCTTGACTCTAACGTTCTCTGGCACGAAGATTTGACTTCCCCTCCATAATAGTCCATCTCGAGGTGTTAAGGAAGACTCCTGAAGACTTGAAGGTTCTGGGGATGCTTCTCTAATCATGGATAGCAAATCTGTCTGAAGGAGAAGAAAACTGTTTGCCGGCAAAATAGTGTCAGGGACAGAAGAGTCCTTAGGATTATCAAACATGCGTGACAATGCGTCTGGTTTTGTATTCTTGGATCCCGGCCGGTAGGTGATGTGGAAGCAAAATCGTGTGAAAAATAGGGCCCAACGGGCCTGTCTGGGTTTCAGTCTTTTAGCAGATCTTAGATACTCCAGATTTTTGTGATCTGTATAAATCAGTACTGGATGGACTGCACCTTCAAGCAAGTATCTCCATTCTTCCAAGGCAGTCTTGATGGCAAGTAACTCCCGATCCCCCACATCGTAGTTCTGCTCAGCTGGCGAAAGTTTTCTAGAGAAGTACCCAACAGGATGCATCAGATCTTTGTTGCCCTGGCGTTGGGAAATAATAGCACCCACAGCTACTTCGGAGGCATCAACCTCTAGAATAAAAGGCAAAGATGGGTCTGGATGGCTAAGAATCGGAGCTGACGTGAAACGCCTTTTTAATTCTTCAAAGGCCTCCTGGGCCTCCTGGTTCCAGTGGAAACGAAGATTCTGCTTGGTTAGCTGTGTAATGGGGGAGATGATGGCAGAGAACCCCCTGATAAACTTCCTGTAAAAGTTCGCAAAGCCAACAAAGCGTTGTACGCCTTTCTTGTCCATGGGTGCTGGCCATTCTAACACAGCAGACACTTTCTGGGGATCCATTTTAATACCGGTTGGGGAGATGACCAACCCCAGAAACTGAATCTCTTTTTGTTCAAATTCGCACTTCTCCGCTTTGGCGTACAATCTGTGCAAGCGGAGTCGTGCTAGGACTTTACGGACATGTTCCCTGTGTTGCTCAAGTGAACTGGAGAAGATAAGGATATCGTCCAGGTAAACAATTAACAAGATGTCCAGGAAGTCTTTAAACACATCGTTGACCAGATGCTGAAATGTGGCAGGAGCATTGCAAAGGCCGAAGGGCGTGACCAAATATTCGTAGTGCCCGAAACGGGTCCGGAAAGCCGTCTTCCATTCATCCCCGGCCCGAATGCGGACCAGATTATAGGCCCCTCTCAGGTCTAATTTGGTGAAGATAATGGCGGTCCGTAATTTTTGAAACAGTTCTGGCATTAGGGGCAACGGATAACGGTTCTTGACCGTAACCTTGTTTAATTCCCGATAATCCACGCAAGGGCGGAGCGTAAGATCTTTCTTAGAGACAAAAAATATTCCCGCTCCTGCTGGTGAAGTGGACTGTCGAATGAAGCCTTTCTCTAGATTTTCATCGATGTAAACCTTAAGCGCTTCTTGTTCCTTTTCGGACAGCGGGAAGATGCGCCCAAAAGGGATCTCAGCTCCAGGAAGCAATTCAATTGGACAGTCATAGGGGCGATGGGGTGGCAGAGAATCTGCTCCCTTCTTGCTGAATACATCTGCAAAGTCCTGATAGACCTCTGGTACGTTTTGAAGCAGATCTGGGTCAGTGTCCATACATAGTAGGGTAGTAGCAGGATTAACAGGTTCAGGTAGGCAATGTCTTTGACAATAGGGTGACTGAAACTTGATCTCGCCCGTGGCCCAATTAACAAGAGGATTGTGGGCTTGAAGCCAGGGCATACCCAAAATGATTGGGAAAAGAGGTGATGAGATAACGTCCAAGATTAAGATCTCTTGATGCTGGGATGAACAGATAGCAGATAGTGGAAGGGTTTCTTGAGAGACCTGCCCAGACTTTATACGGGACCCATCGGCCAGAAAAATTGAGAGTCTATGTGTCTTGTCTTTTAGAGGAAGTTTTTGCTGTGTGGCAAAAGTAGAGTCAACAAAACAGCTACATGCCCCGGAATCAACAATGGCGTTGACTTGAATTGTTCTTCCCTGGAGCTGTAATGAGAGAGGGAGAACAAGTTGAGTGGCATTGGCTGTTAAAGCAGACAAACTGGTTGGAGCTGAAGAAAAACACTTACGGAACTTCACTGGGCAGTTGTTCACGTAGTGGCCCGTTCCGCCACAATAGAGGCAAAGGTTCAGTTGGCGCCTGCGTGCCCGTTCTTCAGGGGTCAGAGTGGTACGCATAAGTCCAAGTTGCATGGGTTCAGGGGCATCAGTTGCCTGGTTGACTGGACTTGGCCCGGCAGAAGGTAGATACCGAGAGGCAGGCAGCGGGGCTCTGGCAGTCATCCACATAGGCCGAGTTTGTTGGGCAGATCGTTCAGACCGGCGCTCACGAAGGCGTCGGTCAATCTGGATAGTGATGGCAATGAGCTCCTCTAAGGTGTCAGGCATTCCTACTCGGGCAAGCTCATCCTTAAGACCCTCAGATAACCCCATGCGGAACTGGTGGCGTAGGGCTGCATTATTCCATTGAGTATCCGCGCTCCAGCGTCGAAAGTCCATGACATAGTCCTCGGCCGGTCTACGGCCTTGCTGGAGCGCGATCAAAGCTGCCTCAGCGGTGGCAGCCCGCTGAGGATCCTCATAAAGCTGGGCCATGGCTTCAAAAAAGGCAGGTAGGGTCTGAACCTGTATGGCGTTGGATTCAAGCAAGCGATGGGCCCAGGTCTGGGGTTCCCCCTGCAGGAGGGATACAACAAACCCCACTTTGGTGGCTTCCAAAGAAAAAGTCCGTGGCTGTAGTCCAAAGTAAAGTTGACAAGCGCTGCGGAAGGCCACAAACTTAGTTCGGTCACCGGAAAACTTGTCAGGAACATGTACTCTTGGTTCTGGTGGGAGCATGACCACTGAGGGTGGTGCAGCAGCCTGTACTGGAGCAGCTGCGGGTGCAGCGGCCACACCACCGGAACCACTGAGGTTTAACACTTGCCCTTCCAGTCTGTTGTAACTGTCTTGTAGAGTCTTTACTGCTTGGGTGAGGGCCGCCAAGTGTGTACAGATCTCCTGAATGGGAGAGGTCTCTCCTGCAGGCTCAGTCATGGCTGTTCGTACTGTAATGTACCTGGTAGTTGAGCCTGACTGGTAGAAGGAGACCTCTCTTAAGCGCTGGTTCAGGAGCCGCTGGAAGTGGGAACAGTGGTCTCCTGAGCACAGTGGGTAGGAGGGCCTGATGCGGGTTCCAGCAGAAGCAGACACCGGAACTGGGATGAAGTCCCTCAGGGATGGCTGAGCTGTGGATGCAGGTAACTGGTGCAGGCCGGTAGGTAGGCTGGTAGCCGGATGCGGAGACAGCAGCTGGATGCAAACAGGCAGGCTGGAGCAGCGTAACAGGACACAGGCAAGCAAGGTCAGACAGTCCGTATTTGGCAGGAGATCAGGCAGGATATCAACAGGAGGGATGATCCAAGGGTAGTCAGGCAGGCAGGAGTTCAGCAACGGGTAGCAGAAGAAACAAGGTCAGACAAGCCGGGTCGGATAGGAGACTGGAGAATGGTCAGACGTAGCCGGGTCAATATCAAACAACAACAAGCAGGCAGATACCGGAACTTTCAGGTGCAGAGCTGCAGACGAACAGCAGCTAACATGAGCACCTGTCACCCTTTTAAAGGCCCCTTGGCGCCAAACGGCGCTAGCGCGAACGGGCGCGCGCGCGCACCCGCGAACGCGCGAACGCGCGTACGGGCATTCGCGGGAGCGCTCCGGCGCCCCCTGGTGGGGATTTTGGCTGAATATGCTTGGAAATGATCCTTGAGGACCTACGTGCACGCAGATTCACCCGACGACTGCTGACATGCCCCTGACACCTAGTATGCAGATTGACATTGATGGTTGTAGTGGCACAGAGGTGATTTGTGTGATAAAGTCCAATATCTCCTTCCAGTATCCGACAATTGCCAGACAGGTCCAGAAGATGTGGGTGAAGTCCCCAGGAGTCCCACCACATCTCCAACATCCGGGAGGGGAGTCGGGATTCATTTTGTGTAGTCTGTGAGGGGTAAAATATGCCCGATGGACTATCTTGAATTGGATCAGGCGAGCTCTCAGAGAGACCAGGGAGCTAAATTGGAAATCCCATATGTCATCCCAGTCATCGTTTTCAAAATTGGGGATGTCATGGGACCAGGGCCGGATTAACATAGGGGCTGAAGGAGCTGCAGCTCCAGGCCCCTGCCTTAAAATCGGCCCTCCCAGACAGCAGTAAAAGGCCGATTTTCTCCTGTCCATAAACTTCTATGGGACAGGAGAAGCTGTGTGTAAATGGAGGGGTGTCTGGCTGCATCTGTGTTGGCTTACTGTGGTTATTAGTGTCACAGTGCACCGTTCCCCCCCTACACAAATGGCTCTGCCTTCCCCCTCCCCTCTCTCTTCTCTCTCTGTGTGCAGTGAAGAAGCCGTGTGGGTTGGGAAATTGTGAACAGAGCAGCCGGCAGATAGAAGGTGAACTGAACAGATATCTGAGTGATGAGCTTCCAACCATCCAAGTGTGAGCTCAGTGACTGGACTCTAGGGATGAGCCGAACACCCCCCTGTTCGGTTCGCACCAGAACATGCGAACAGGAAAAAAATTCGTTCGAACACGCGAACGCCGTTAAAGTCTATGGGACACGAACATGAATAATCAAAAGTGCTAATTTTAAAGGCTAATATGCAAGTTATTGTCATAAAAAGTGTTTGGGGACCCGGGTCCTGCCCCAGGGGACATGGATCAATGCAAAAAAAAGTTTTAAAAACGGACGTTTTTTCAGGAGCAGTGATTTTATTAATGCTTAAAGTCAAACAATAAAAGTGTAATATTCCTTTAAATTTCGTACCTGGGGGGTGTCTATAGTATGCCTGTAAAGGGGCGCATGTTTCCCGTGTTTAGAACAGTCTGACAGCAAAATGACATTTGGAAGGAAAAAACTCATTTAAAACTAGCCGCGGCTATTGCATTGCCGACAATACACATAGAAGTTCATTGATAAAAACGGCATGGGAATTCCCCACAGGGGAACCCCGAACCAAAAAAAAAAAAAAAAAATGATGTGGGGGTCCCCCTAAATTCCATACAAGGCCCTTCAGGTCTGGTATGGATATTAAGGGGAACCCCAGCCAAAATTGAAAAAAAAAATTGACGTGGGGTTCCCCCTAAATTCCATACCAGACCCTTCAGGTCTGGTATGGATTTTAAGGGGAACCCCGCGCCAAAAAAAAAAAAAAAAACGGCGTGGGGTCCCCCTAAAAATCCATACCAGACCCTTATCCGAGCACGCAACCTGGCAGGCCGCAGGAAAAGAGGGGGGGACGAGAGTGCGGCCCCCCCCCCCTCCTGAACCGTACCAGGCCACATGCCCTCAACATTGGGAGGGTGCTTTGGGGTAGCCCCCCAAAACACCTTGTCCCCATGTTGATGAGGACAAGGGCCTCATCCTCACAACCCTGGCCGGTGGTTGTGAGGGTCTGCGGGCGGGGGGCTTATCGGAATCTGGAAGCCCCCTTTAACAAGGGGACCCCCAGATCCCGGCCCCCCCCCTGTGTGAAATGGTAAGGGGGTACTTACCCCTACCATTTCACTAAAAAACTGTCAAAAATGTTAAAAATGACAAGAGACAGTTTTTGACAATTCCTTTATTTAAATGCTTCTTCTTTCTTCCTTCATCTTCTTCTGGTTCTTCTGGCTCTTCTGGTTCTTCCTCCGGCGTTCTCGTCCAGCATCTTCTCCGCGGCGTCTTCTATCTTCTTCTCCTCGGGCCGCTCCGCACCCATGGCATGGGGGGGAGGCTCCCGCTCTTCTCTTCATCTTCTTCTCTTCTTCATCTTCTTCTTCTTCTTCCTTCTTCTCTTCTTCTCTTCTTCTCTTCTTCCTGTCTTCTGCGGGCCGCTCCGCAGCCATGCTGGCATGGAGGGAGGCTCCCGCTGTGTGACGGCGTCTCTTCGTCTGACGGTTCTTAAATAACGGGGGGCGGGGCCCCCCTCTGACGCACGGTGACATGACGGGACTTCCCTGTGGCATTCCCCGTGACGTCACAGGGAAGTCCCTCAAGTCACCGTGCGTCAGAGGGGGGCGGGGTCACCGGATGGCCCCGCCCCCCGTTATTTAAGAACCGTCAGACGAAGAGACGCCGTCACACAGCGGGAGCCTCCCACCATGCCAGCATGGCTGCGGAGCGGCCCGCAGAAGACAGGAAGAAGAGAAGAAGAGAAGAAGAGAAGAAGGAAGAAGAAGAAGAAGATGAAGAAGAGAAGAAGATGAAGAGAAGAGCGGGAGCCTCCCCCCCATGCCATGGGTGCGGAGCGGCCCGAGGAGAAGAAGATAGAAGACGCCGCGGAGAAGATGCTGGACGAGAACGCCGGAGGAAGAACCAGAAGAGCCAGAAGAACCAGAAGAAGATGAAGGAAGAAAGAAGAAAGAAGAAGCATTTAAATAAAGGAATTGTCAAAAACTGTCTCTTGTCATTTTTAACATTTTTGACAGTTTTTTAGTGAAATGGTAGGGGTAAGTACCCCCTTACCATTTCACACAGGGGGGGGGCCGGGATCTGGGGGTCCCCTTGTTAAAGGGGGCTTCCAGATTCCGATAAGCCCCCCGCCCGCAGACCCTCACAACCACCGGCCAGGGTTGTGAGGATGAGGCCCTTGTCCTCATCAACATGGGGACAAGGTGTTTTGGGGGGCTACCCCAAAGCACCCTCCCAATGTTGAGGGCATGTGGCCTGGTACGGTTCAGGAGGGGGGGGGGGCCGCACTCTCGTCCCCCCCTCTTTTCCTGCGGCCTGCCAGGTTGCGTGCTCGGATAAGGGTCTGGTATGGATTTTTAGGGGGACCCCACGCCGTTTTTTTTTTTTTTTTTGGCGCGGGGTTCCCCTTAAAATCCATACCAGACCTGAAGGGTCTGGTATGGAATTTAGGGGGAACCCCACGTCAATTTTTTTTTTCAATTTTGGCTGGGGTTCCCCTTAATATCCATACCAGACCTGAAGGGCCTTGTATGGAATTTAGGGGGACCCCCACATCATTTTTTTTTTTTTATTTTGGTTCGGGGTTCCCCTGTGGGGAATTCCCATGCCGTTTTTATCAATGAACTTCTATGTGTATTGTCGGCAATGCAATAGCCGCGGCTAGTTTTAAATGAGTTTTTTCCTTCCAAATGTCATTTTGCTGTCAGACTGTTCTAAACACAGGAAACATGCGCCCCTTTACAGGCATACTATAGACACCCCCCAGGTACGAAATTTAAAGGGATATTACACTTTTATTGTTTGACTTTAAGCATTAATAAAATCACTGCTCCTGAAAAAACGTCCGTTTTTAAAACTTTTTTTTGCATTGATCCATGTCCCCTGGGGCAGGACCCGGGTCCCCAAACACTTTTTATGACAATAACTTGCATATAAGCCTTTAAAATTAGCACTTTTGATTTCTCCCATAGACTTTTAAAGGGTGTTCCGCGGCATTCGAATTTGCCGCAAACACCCCAAATTGTTCGCTGTTCGGTGAACTTGCGAACAGCCAATGTTCGAGTAGAACATGAGTTCGACTCGAACTCGAAGCTCATCCCTACTGGACTCTTATCTCCCTTCTCTCCCCCTCTTTTACCTTTATCTTCAGCAATGGCTGTTATAACTGCAGCCAATATGTAGACTCGGCTCCTTGTGCTTTTAGGTGGGTTCACACTGCTTTGCTGTGTTTTGGCCCATTGCTGATGTATCCGCAGTTTTCCTGCGTTTTACCCACAGTCCTATTGATTTCTATTAGATTGCATTTTTTTTCTGAAAGCGCACCAAAATTCCTGCGTGCTGCATTTTATCTTTGGCGCACTGTCAGAAAATGCGGCAAAAATATGCAACCTGATATAAAGCAATAGGTCTGCAGCTAAAACTGCAGATACACAAGCAGTGCGCCCAAACTGCAGCAAACCAGTGTGAGCCCAAAGGCTGTACACACCCCCCTCTGTAGAACTTGGTCTGATCAATACTGCTGGCATTCATTTTACACACAACCATACCATCCCAGATGAGGAGGGGTGGGGGCTCCAGGAATTTGTTTGACTATGCAGGCCCTGTCCCTTCTCTACCCATCCTGGAAGAGTCCTGGAGGGAGTGGCAGGCTGCTGGTGGCAAGTGACACGCTGTATCTGGGGTCAGGCTGCTGGTGGCAAGTGGCACATTGCATCTGATGGCAAGTTGCACACTGTATGTGGTGGCACGCTGCTAGTGGCAGGCTGCTGGTGGCAAGTGACATGCTGTATCTGCTGACAGGCTGCAGGTGACAAGTGGCACACTGTATCTGGTGGCAGGCTGCTAGTGGAAAGTGGCACACTGTATCTGGTGAAAGGCTGCTGGTGGCAAGTGGCACACTGTATATGGTGGCAAGTGGCACACTATCTGGTGGCAGGCTGCTGGTAGCAAGTGACACACTGTATCTGATGAAAGGCTGCTGGTTGCAAGTGGCACACTGTATCTGGTGGCAGGCTGCAGGTGACAAGTGGCACACTGTATCTGGTGGCAGGCTGCTAGTGGAAAGTGGCACACTGTATCTGGTGGCAGGCTGCTGGTGGCAAGTGGCACACTATCTGGTGGCAGGCTGCTGGTGGCAAGTGGCACACTGTATCTGGTGGAAGGCTGCTGGTGGCAAGTGACACTGTATCTGGTGGCAGGCTGCTGGTGGCAAGTGGCACACTGTATCTGGTGGCAGGTGACACATTGTATCTGGTGGCAGGCTGCTGGTGGCAAGTGGCACACTGGATCTGGTGGCAAGTGGCACAATGTATATGGTGACAGGCTGGTGGTGGCATGTGAAACACTGTATCTGGTGGCAGGCGGCACACTGTATCTGGTGGCAAGTGGCACAATGTATCTGGTGACAGGCTGCTGGTGGCAAGTGACACACTGTATCTGGTGGCAGGCTGCTGGTGGCAAGTGGCACACTGTATCTGGTGGCAGGCTGCAGGTGACAAGTGGCACACTGTATCTGGTGGCAGGCTGCTAGTGGAAAGTGGCACACTGTATCTGGTGGCAGGCTGCTGGTGGCAAGTGGCACACTATCTGGTGGCAGGCTGCTGGTGGCAAGTGGCACACTGTATCTGGTGGAAGGCTGCTGGTGGCAAGTGACACTGTATCTGGTGGCAGGCTGCTGGTGGCAAGTGGCACACTGTATCTGGTGGCAGGTGACACATTGTATCTGGTGGCAGGCTGCTGGTGGCAAGTGGCACACTGGATCTGGTGGCAAGTGGCACAATGTATATGGTGACAGGCTGGTGGTGGCATGTGAAACACTGTATCTGGTGGCAGGCGGCACACTGTATCTGGTGGCAAGTGGCACAATGTATCTGGTGACAGGCTGCTGGTGGCAAGTGACACACTGTATCTGGTGGCAGGCTGCTGGTGGCAAGTGGCACAATGTATCTGGTGACAGGCTGTCGGTAGCAAGTGGATACAGTGGATATATTTATATATATATATATATATATATATATATATATATATATATATATATATATATATAATATATATATATATATATATATATATATATATATATATATATATATATATATATATATATATATATATATATATATATATATATATATATATATATATATATATATATATATATATATATATATATATATATATATATATATATATATATATATATATATATATATATATAATATATATATATAAATATATATATAAATATATATATATATATATATATATATATATATGTATATATAATACACAGCTAACTAAATAACCTGCCTGCCTGAAGTATATTAAAAAAAAGTACGAAAGGAACGGCTTGCAGTCAGATATAGCTAAATTGTATGCAATGGAGATATATATATATATATATATATATATATGATAAAGGATAAATGTCATTCTTGAATGTGTGCGCTGTAATCTGTTTTGTACTGTTTGTTGGTATATAGTAGCACCATCTTGAATTTAAACGCAATTTAGCCCCCCAAATATGTTTTCAGACATCTCAAGTCTCCCGCAAATCGCGGGAGACTCCCGCATTTGGATGCTGGCTCACGGACACCCGCGATCACCGGGCGATCTCCCGGCTGACCCTTTCACTTTAGAAAGGCAGAGCAGCCCGAGCGGCGGAACATTACTGAGCTGGCACGCTGACACTTCCCTTCCCAGTGTTATCAAATAGACAGCACCCCTGGCTTCCCTCTAGACATGCACTTCTCTCTTCCTGCCACTGGGTGCTGCTTGTAGATGCAGGTGAATTGGAATGTGATTTTAGGGCATCCCCAGTTTGCTCTACCCAGACATCTCAAGTCTCCCGCAAGTGCCCGCAAGTGCCCGCAAGTGCCTCCGCATCTCCCGGGAATGATCGGTGCGGCGGCTGTCCCTCCTGCTGCGCACCGATCATCCCCGGCTTCTCTGTGTACTCCTCCCACATCCCCCTCTGTGTCCTTCTCCGCCCCCTCGCCCCCCCTCGCCCCCCGCAACCGGCTCCCCTCCTCTCCTCTCCCGCCAGCTGCGGGGGGACTAGTAATTGGACACAGTGAGCGAGATTGCTCCTGTGTCCTGTGATTACTGAGCAGAGTAAACTGTGTTTACTCTGCTCAGTGTATGAATGGACAGGAGCCTCTGGAATTTGTTTGACTATGCAGGCCCTGTCCCTTCTTTCCATCCTGGAAGAGTCCTGGAGGGAGTGGCAGGCTGCTGGTGGCAAGTGACACGCTGTATCTGGGGTCAGGCTGCTGGTGGCAAGTGGCACATTGCATCTGATGGCAAGTTGCACACTGTATGTGGTGGCACGCTGCTAGTGGCAGGCTGCTGGTGGCAAGTGACATGCTGTATCTGCTGACAGGCTGTCAGTGGCAAGTGGCACACTGTATCTGGTGAAAGGCTGCTGGTGGCACACTGTATCTGGTGGCAGGCTGCAGGTGACAAGTGGCACACTGTATCTAGTGGCAGGCTGCTGGTGGCAAGTGGCACACTGTATCTGGTGGCAGGCTGCTGGTGGCAAGTGGCACACTATCTGGTAGCAGGCTGCTGGTGGCAAGTGGCACACTGTATCTGGTGGCAGGCTGTGGTTGGCAAGTGGCACACTGTATCTGATGGAAGGCTGCTGGTGACAAGTGGCACACTGTATCTGGTGGCAGGGTGCTGGTGGCAAGTGGCACACTGTAAATGGTGGCAAGTGGCACACTGTATCTGGTGGCAGGCTGCTGGTAGCAAGTGGCACACTGTATCTGGTGAAAGGCTGCTGGTGGCAAGTGGCACACTGTATATGGTGGCAAGTGGCACACTATCTGGTGGCAGGCTGCTGGTAGCAAGTGACACACTGTATCTGATGAAAGGCTGCTGGTTGCAAGTGGCACACTGTATCTGGTGGCAGGCTGCAGGTGACAAGTGGCACACTGTATCTGGTGGCAGGCTGCTAGTGGAAAGTGGCACACTGTATCTGGTGGCAGGCTGCTGGTGGCAAGTGGCACACTATCTGGTGGCAGGCTGCTGGTGGCAAGTGGCACACTGTATCTGGTGGAAGGCTGCTGGTGGCAAGTGACACTGTATCTGGTGGCAGGCTGCTGGTGGCAAGTGGCACACTGTATCTGGTGGCAGGTGACACATTGTATCTGGTGGCAGGCTGCTGGTGGCAAGTGGCACACTGTATCTGGTGGCAAGTGGCACAATGTATATGGTGACAGGCTGGTGGTGGCATGTGAAACACTGTATCTGGTGGCAGGCGGCACACTGTATCTGGTGGCAAGTGGCACAATGTATCTGGTGACAGGCTGCTGGTGGCAAGTGACACACTGTATCTGGTGGCAGGCTGCTGGTGGCAAGTGGCACAATGTATCTGGTGACAGGCTGTCGGTAGCAAGTGGCACACTGTATCTGGTGGCAGGCTGTGGTTGGCAAGTGGTGCACTGTATCTGGTGAAAGGTTGCTGGTGGCAAGTGGCCCACTGTATCTGGTGGCATGCTGCTGGTGTCAAGTGGCCCACTGTATCTGATGGCTGGCTGCTAGTGGCAAGTGGCACACTGTATCTGGTGGCTGGCTGCTAGTGGCAAGTGGCACACTGTATCTGGTGGCAGGCTGCTGGTAGCAAGTGGCACACTGTATCTGGTGAAAGGCTGCTGGTGGCAAGTGGCACACTGTATATGGTGGCAAGTGGCACACTATCTGGTGGCAGGCTACTGGTAGCAAGTGGCACACTGTATCTGATGAAAGGCTGCTGGTGGCAAGTGGCACACTGTATCTGGTGGCAGGCTGCAGGTGACAAGTGGCACACTGTATCTGGTGGCAGGCTGCTAGTGGAAAGTGGCACACTGTATCTGGTGGCAGGCTGCTGGTGGCAAGTGGCACACTATCTGGTGGCAGGCTGCTGGTGGCAAGTGGCACACTGTATCTGGTGGAAGGCTGCTGGTGGCAAGTGACACTGTATCTGGTGGCAGGCTGCTGGTGGCAAGTGGCACACTGTATCTGGTGGCAGGTGACACATTGTATCTGGTGGCAGGCTGCTGGTGGCAAGTGGCACACTGTATCTGGTGGCAAGTGGCACAATGTATATGGTGACAGGCTGGTGGTGGCATGTGAAACACTGTATCTGGTGGCAGGCGGCACACTGTATCTGGTGGCAAGTGGCACAATGTCTCTGGTGACAGGCTGCTGGTGGCAAGTGACACACTGTATCTGGTGGCAGGCTGCTGGTGGCAAGTGGCACAATGTATCTGGTGACAGGCTGTCGGTAGCAAGTGGCACACTGTATCTGGTGGCAGGCTGTGGTTGGCAAGTGGCGCACTGTATCTGGTGAAAGGCTGCTGGTGGCAAGTGGCCCACTGTATCTGGTGGCATGCTGCTGGTGTCAAGTGGCCCACTGTATCTGATGGCTGGCTGCTAGTGGCAAGTGGCACACTGTATCTGGTGGCAAGTGGCACATTGTATCTGGTGGCAGGCTGCTGGTGGCAAGTGGCATGCTGTATCTGGTGGCAGGCTGCTAGTGGCAAGTAGCACACTGTATCTGTGGCAGGCTGTGGGTAGCAAGTGGCACACTGTATCTGTGGCAGGCTGTGGGTAGCAAGTGGCACACTGTATCTGTGGCAGGCTGTGGGTAGCAAGTGGCACACTGTATCTGGTTGCAAGTGGCACACTGTATCTGGTGGCAGGCTGCTGGTGGCAAGTGACATGCTGCATCTAGCGGCAGGCAACTGTGGAAAGTGATAATCTACATCTGGTGGCAGGCTATGGGTGGCAAGTGACAAGCTGCATCTGGTGGCAAGTGACAAGCTCAGGTTCCCACTGATTCTGCATGATGGTGAGTTGAACTATTTCACTATATATTACAATGTAGTAACTGAAATAATGGAATTTGATCATCTTGACACCATATCAAGCATGGTGTCAGGATGATTGATTTTAAGTACTAACACCAGCCATTTGCCTGACAAATCACCTCCACTGCCGATTTCCCTGCCAACCCCGAGACTACATCTTCCACCCTCATCCTTTTTTGGGAAGAGGGGGTTGTCCCTAAATGACAGTTTGGAAATGTGGTCTCCCTATCTTGCTGCTGGTGAGACACCGCATAGCAGGTGGTATTGCTGCTGCTCAGAGGCTGCACGGCTGGTATTACTGGTGAGAGTAAATTTAATTCATTTTAGCGAAAAATTGTTTGCATTTTCATTTTGTTTCCAAAAAAGGCCCACCGAAATTCTCAGCACCAGGCCCATGATGTTCTTAATCTGGCCCTGCATGGGACCATTTAGATCTTAGCTTTTCCATAGTCGGGAGGGAGGTGACAGTCAGGTGTGAATATAATTGAGAAGTGGGTTTTTTCGCACAATCTGATCTAAGAAGGTCCTCCAGTGAAGATTGGACTAGTTGAGGAGGGGAGTTGGAGAATTGGTGACTGAAGGCATGGGAGAGTTGAAGGAATCGGAAAAAATGGTATATTAAAATCGGAGTTTAGTTTGGAGAGCGTGACTAGGGATTGATTGGAGATAAAATGTGCCACCATTTTAATGTTAAATTTGGTCCAGGCATGAGGCTCAGGTAGTTTATAGATGTGCTCCAGGGTTGGGTTTATCCAAAGGGGAGCATTGGGTGAGATTGCCTGTTGAGGGTATTTTTCTAATTTGAGACCTGCCCCCCATGCACGCAGTGTGGTGCACATGGAGGGTGTCAGTGGATAAGGGGCTCGAGGGCCTCGAAAAAGCAAAAATTTGAGCGCCTCTAGGGATCCCAGCACTGCCGTGTCGACCTGGGTAGCTGGGTTGGAGGTGTCCGGATTGAGCCACCAAGCAGCTGTTACTAGCTGGGCGGCCAGATAGTACTTGTATAGATCCGGACACGCCAAGCCACCTTGGGAGATCGGGCGTATCAGTGTTGACCACCTGTCAGAAGAGGCGAGGAGGCGATATGTAGTATGTAAAAATAAAGGTAAAATACTTCAAACAAAGTATTTAGGAAACCACTGTGGAGAGTGGCGAAATAAGTATGTAAATTTGGGAAGTATTTTACCTTTATTTTTAACATACTACACTATTGCAAGCCTTTCTCTCCTCTCTACATCACTCCATTACCTGTATTATACCGGAGTTTACCAGGACAGGGATATGGATATACACAGAGATTGAGGAGAAGCCATTACAACCATGGTTGATCTATGAGAATCTGAGTGGGTTTCATCTGGATGCTGCACTAACACCCACCCACTGGGAGTTATCTGTTAATGCTGATTTCTTCATTCATATGAGGTGAGAGTTCTGAGAGACCACTGTCACTAGGATACCACCGGTGGAGTAGTCCAGGAACTTTTCTTTCTTTACCATTTTTGCATTTTACCACCTTTTTTATACCCTCATTTTTTACCTTTTTGGAAGGACTCTTTGTTTACTATTCCCATCCATTCATTTATGGTGTTTATCGCCTACCAACACAGCTGTAGAGAGCTAGGAGAGTGCATATTCCCTTGGAGTGTTTTTACTTTGCACTTTATTTACATTTTTATCTGCATTCTATTTCTTTTAGTGTTTTTTGCTGAGTCATATATTGTATTATACACATTGTGTTTTCATTAGTACTTTAATTATCCACACATGGAGGAATTGTTTATCATTTTTTGGGTGATTGTATTAGGCCGCGTTAGATCACTCTATTATTCTTTTTCCATTTGAGTATTGTGAACACTTTTAGGTTTTGCTGCTGGTCTTACACATTCTATTGACACACCCTGGTCATAGTTACTATTTTATTTACCCACACTAGCGAGAAGGACGCTTTCACACACCATTAGTATGATGGCGCCCTCTGGTCGTGGAAGAGGATGTTGCAGTTATTGCATTTCACCATACATCTGATGACGCCCTAAGTCATATTGCCATTTTTCAATCCACCAGCAAACTGCAAGAGGACAGGGTTGTAAAGATTAGGATCAGCCCATAATTTAGCTGCTGTAGGATCTATGCATTTTTTTTTTAGCTCAGACCCCAGTAAGAAGGCACTTCATCTGTTCTGACCTTGGAGTGTGATGCTGCATGATAGGCAGAAGTGGTAAAGGAGCCGGACTGTATTCATATTGGAACCTGGGAAACAAACTAGGAGAGCCTCTAGTGGACAGGATGTGTCGGGGGGACCCTAAACTGATATTACCTTGCTGGATTGAGATATTATTGTGTGTATACATCCATCTGGAGGTGAGAGTTCTGTGAGTTCTGGTGTTGGGTGTTATTCTCACAAGAAAGAAGATATTTATTCACCACTATTGTCCATTTTGGAAGTCATTGAAGAGACCTCTTACACTTTTATTTTATTTATATTTTTGCACTTAGATTGCCATGTCACTTTTTATATAAGCTTATGTTTGCATATGCTTAGAGCTTTAAAATAATAATAATCACTCTGGTACAGTATTTGTATATTTTATTATTGCATCACACATTCATATTTTATTCACATTAGATCTGCATTTATGTAGGTGTGTTGGGATAGTGCAGCATTTGTGCAGCATAGTGCAGCGTTTTTTCATATATATATATATATATATATATATATATATATATATATATATATATATATATATATATATATATATATTGCAATTACTGATGTTTTATTACAGTTCATCATCTGTCTGATAGCACCCTCTGTTGGTGCAAAAGTATATTGCAGAACTGCTCTTTAACATATGTCTGAGAGCGCCCTCTGGTGTTGAAAATGTACTATGTAGATATTGCAGTTCGCCATTAGTATGATGGCACCATCTGGTGGTGGAAAAGTATATTGCAGATACTGCATTACAACATACATGTGATGACCATCCTCTAGTAATGAAAAAGTACATTGCAGTTACTGTAGTTCACCATTCATAGCACCCTCTGGTGGTAAAAATGTATATTGCAGCTACTGCAGTTCACCATATGGCTGATGGCACCCTCTGGTGGTGGAAAAGTATATTACAGCTACTGCAGTTATCCATCCATCTGATGTTGACATCTGGTGGTAAAAATGTTTCTTGCAGCTTCTTCAGTCTCCTACAATTCACCATCCATCTGACTGTGACCTCTGGGGTGAAAAGTATATCCCAGCTAATGCAGAAGTTAATAGTCTGGCAGTGATTTTTGGTGGTTAAAAAATATAAGTAAACAATTGATTCCTGCTGAAAAAATGTCTTTGAGCCATTCTTTATGAATTAAATAAATTCCTTATAAAGTTTATTTTATTATTAGTATTGCTGCTTGTATTTATTTATTGATTTCATTTATTTTTATGCTTTATAAAGCCAATACTTTGTGTCTTTCAATTGCAACAAGTATGCAGATTTGACGTTCTGAGTCTGCACCCAGCAGATTTTTAATGTGATATGCTGCAGTAAAATAATGTAATCATTGCTCCATTTATTGATTGGTTCACACACATGAATTGCTTGTTCTTATAATCAGAATACTATGATTTTTTTTCTAAAGGCCTAGAGCAGTGATGGCAAACCTTGGCACTCCAGATGTTTTGGAACTACATTTCCCATGATGCTACACTACACTGTAGAGTGCAAGAGCATCATGGGAAATGTAGTTCAAAAACATCTGAAGTGCCAAGGTTTGCCATTACTGGCCTAGAGGCTGTAGACTTAGCAAAGAGGAATCTGTTTTCACCGTGAATAACCAATCATATGCAAAGGCCAAAAAATGAAGGCTTTTTGCTAATGCAATACTGGTTGAATGAAGTGAACAGAACTCCAGCTTATTTACAAGGCTCAGTGAACATTGCTAAAGAAATAATCCCCATTTGTTTAGTAAATCAACCCAATGCAAGTGTGAACAGACACCTGAAATAATTAAAGAAAAAGAGACCAGAGGTGTTTATTGTTTTTATTTTACTTATTGAACATTTATTGATCACAGCACAAAAATTCCTATTACAAAAAAAAAAAAAATCATCATCATCAATATCCAATAATGAATTAAAAGTTTGAAATCCAAGAGTTCCAGACTCAAGGTAAACAGTGCCCTGTGTTGTAAAAAAAAAAAAAAAAAAAACACATAAGGCCCCACCGCTGGCACACAGCAGACACCAGCATGCACACTAAAGCGCTAGACAATTCGTTTAGTTTTCGATAATTTAACAAGAAGAGAAAATATCCTAGGAACATTTAACAAGCAGAAGAAATTGCTTATTTTCTCTTCTTGTTAAATGTGCTTAGGATATTTTCTCTTCTTGTTAAATGTTCTTGGGCTATTTCCTCTGCCTGTTAAATGTTCCTAGGCTAAGAACATTTAACAAGCAGAGGAAATAGCCTAAGAACATGTAACAAGCAGGCTGGTTGAAAGTCCTTGACTGTTGATTGTTGCTTAGTTAAGCTATTTTTTCTTTTAGTCAAATGCTCTTGGCTATCGTTTTTGGGGTTTCTTGGTCAGATGTTCTTGGGCTAATGTTTCAGACTATTTTCACTTCTGGCCATATGTCCTTAGGGTATTGTTTTGGGCTATCTTTGGTTGAAGGTTCTTGGTAGACATGTGCAATTCGTTTCATTCCGAATTAGTTTTTTTAACGAATTTCGACCAATTTGTTAATTCGAATTAACGAAAACCCGTTTGACAAATTTTTCCAAATATTCGTAAATTAGAATATTAGTAAATTCGTACATTCGTAAATTCGTACATTTGCACATTCGTAAATTTGTACATTCGTAAATTCGTACATTTGCACATTTGCACATTCGTAAATTCGTACATTCGTAAATTCGTACATTCATAAATTCATACATTTGCAGATTCGTAAATTTGTACATTCGCACATTCGTAAATTCGTACATTCGTATATTCGTACATTTATTAATTATTACATTCGCACATTCGTAAATTCGAACATTCGAACATTCGTAAATTCGTACATTCATTCATTCGTACATTCGTAATTTCATTCATTTGTACATTCGCACATTCGTAAATTCGTACATTCGTATATTCAATAATTCATACATTTGTACATTCGTAAATTCGTACATTCGCACATTTGTAAATTCGTACATTCACACATTCGTAAATTCGTACATTCGCACATTCGTAAATTCGTACCTTTGTAAATTAGTAAATTTGTAAATTCCAAAATTTGTAAATTCGGAAATCTGAAACAATAATTAACTAATAATAACTTAACTATTACTAACTATTAAATTATAGGTATTGCAATTTCCTTTCAATTTTGGCTGTTAGTGAACGTAACAAATACAAATTTATCTGAAATAACGAATGCCGCATCCAAGCGAATGGAACGTAATGAATTAATAATAATAAATACCAATACTAATAATAAAAGCTGTTTATTATTATTTATTATTAATTTGTTCCGTTCCATTTGTTTAGATGCGGCATCATTATTTCGAATAATTCATAACTTCGGATAAATTTGTATTCGTTACGTTCACTAAGAGCCAAATTTGAAGGGAAATGAATATACCTATAACTTAATTGGGTTGAGTCACGGGACGTGTGACGTAGGACGTGGATGGACAGAGGTGTGGCAGCCATCTTTTTGGTTAGAAGTGCTGGTCGCTTCTTCCTTATATACTTGCTGAGTGAATGTGAGTTTATTTTATCATTTCTTTTGCTCAATAAATGCCCTTTGATTGGATGCCTGCGCAATGAGCATTCTTTCTTTATCCTATGCATTCATATGACGATCGAATCATTACCTGAGCCCTGGAGTATACTCGGCTGAGAGGAAGGTTTTTTCAGTCTGCTATTGGGTCTAGTGGGAGAAGTCTCTCTTTGGAATATATGGGCTGTGGATAATTGGATCGTTTTTGTCATCTTTTGAATGCATTTAATGTGTATAACCCATACATTGATGGTAAGAGTCAGTTATATTGGGTAAAGGTGACAGACTCTATATCATCTTTCTTTCTACCATACTGGATCTTGATCACTAGATATGTTCTGCTCTGTGGACATTGTTTTGATTGGTTCTAGTCCTTGTGCTCATACAGATGAACTTCTTTTTTTGAACTTTATGTTTTTTATTTTGTGTTTTGAGCGCTACACCATTTAGCCACATTACGTTTATTGTTTCCAGCAATTTAGTGTTAGCAGCTATCTGTACAGTTTATCATTTGTTAAGCACAACACATTTTTTTGTTTTTACAATTTAATAGTTACTATTTCAGATTTTCGGGTTTTCGGATTTTCGAATTTCGAATTTCCAAATTTTCTAATTTACGAATGTACGAATTTACGAATATACAAATTTTCTAATGTACGAATGTGCGTATGTACGAATTTACAAATTTACGAATGTACGAATTTACTAATGTACGAATTTACTAATGTACGAATTTACTAATTGCGATCATAACGAATGACCCCAAAAACGAAAAAAAAAAAAACGAATGAAACGATAACGAACAAATTTTTTGGCAGTGCACATATCTAGTTCTAGTTTTGGACCAAGAAGCACAGAAAAAAAAAATCTAAATCAAAAATCCTAAGAAAGCTCAATGAGCATTATTTATTTATTTTATTTATTTATTTCAGGTACTTGTATAGCGCCGTCAATTTGCGCAGCGCTTTACATATACATTATACATTCACATCAGTCCCTACACCCTCAAGGAGCTTACAATCTAAGGTCCCTAACTCACATTCATACATACTAGGGTCAATTTAGATAGGATCCAATTAGTGTTCACTTAAAACCAAACAAATATCTGTGGTCATTAATTTTGGTTAATCTGATCTTACTGTCACCACTGCAACCAATCAGATCTCTCTCTTGCCATGGCAATGGGGATTGATTCCTCTTTTGCCACGGCATTGGGAGAATATCTTTATCTCAAACTCTGATGAAGCGTATGTTGACTCCCGAAATGCAGTGGGTACTTATTTGCTTGTCTCCCTGACCCTTATTGGACGTCATATCTGGACCTTATAGCTGTGGTGTGGCGCTTCAATTCGCATTTATGTGTCTGTTGCTTCTGTCTGTTCTGGGAAATGACTAACCATGGCACACAACACTCGCTCATACCCAATATTGTCTAATGGCAAACCCGTGTACCTGATAGCAGCTGTTTTAGTATTGTGATTGTGAACTTCTAATTTTGATCCCGGTTCCTTTTAAAGCAGAAACTCAGCGAAAAAAAAAAAAAAAAAAAGAATAACCCAATAAAAGGTACAATAACAAACCAGCTTTTGCTGCAACATTCACATTCAATCTAGAGATCACCCCCTCTCCCACAGTACATGTTTCTGCTGCTAGATGTCTGATGACCAGCATCATTTAGTCCTCTGAGTCCAGGTAGTCCTTGACCAGCCCCCCAGCCTGATGACCGGTCTATGTGGTGTCCTCTTCTGTATGGGTCACATAAGGGGGTAGCTGTCAAGGTTGGTGATGCCCCAACAGGAAAGGTAGCACAGTGATGAGCCCATCTCTGCCACTCTGCTCTCTCCTCCTATCAGCATACTTCTTGTCAGCACATGAGCTAATTGGGTTCTTGTACTGCTTCTTCTGCTTTTTATTTTTAACCTTTTTTTTATCCGTTGTTGCATCTCAGTGCTGCTTAACTCCTGAAGCCTCTTTTCAGCCATTTTCTTCTTACATATACTCCAGCAAGTACATGAATTTCTCAGGGCAGCTTTTCTGAAGGTGACAACAATGGATCATACCTGCGTAAAGCGTATTGAAATGACCACTGTAGTCTTCAACAGAAGCCTGTGTGATAGGGAGAAAACGCAGAAACACAATTGGAAGACTGAGCGTTGTCACCCTACAACAGGAAGTGTCTAAGCAAGGACCATCGGGGCAGGATTACTCGGAATTATTTTGAATGAAATCAGCGGACTAGATATTAAAAAAAAAAAAACACTTTTAATGACATTAACAGGTTAAAGTTTATGGGCTCAGTGAGTAAAATCTAGACATGTACACCGACAAAAAAATTTTTGTTTTCGTTTCATAAGTTTTTTTGCTTTTTTCGAAAAATTCGGAAATTCTGAGATTCGAAAATTTGGAAATTCAAAAATTTGGAATTTAGAAAGTTGAAAATCCAAAAATTCGGATTTTCAAATTTCCCAAATTTCCGGATGTCCGAATTCTGAATTTCCGAATTTTCTTATTTTCGGAATTAGAAAATTTGGAAATTCAGAAATTCGAAAATCTGAAAAAAAGAAAGAAAAGCAGTAAAATTCAAAATAGTAACTAACTAATAATAACTAATTATTAAATTATAGGTATTAGAATTTCCTTTCAAATTTGGCTGTTAGTGAACGTAATGAATACAAATTTATCTGAAGTTACGAATTATCCGAAATAACGAATGCCGCATCTAAACGAATGGAATGGAAAAAATTAATAATAAATAATAAAAGGGTTTATTATTATTAGTGTTATTTATTATTATTAGATTGTTACATTCCATTTGTTTAGATGCGGCATTCATTATTTCAGATAATTCGTAACTTCGGATAAATTTGTATTCGTTACGTTCACTAACAGCCAAATTTGAAAGGAAATTCCAATACTTATAATTTAATATTTATTATTAGTTAGTTATTTCAGATTTTCAGGTTTTCGAATTTTCAGATTTTCATTCTTTTGAATGTTCAGATTTTCATTCTTATTTTCGATTTTCCTCATTTCGAAATTTTTGAGTTTCCTAATTTCGAATTTCCGAAATTTTGAATTTCCGAACTTCCAAATTTCCGAGTTTAGAATTTCCGAAATTTTGAATTTCCGAATTTTGAATTTCCGAAATTTTGAATTTCTGAAATTTTGAATTTCTGAAATTTAGAATTTCCGAAATATAGAATTTTCCAATTTCCGAAATTTAGAATTTCCTGAATTTAGAATTTCTGAAATTTAGAATTTTCCAATTTCCGAAATTTAGAATTTCCGAAAGTCCAAAATTTTGAATTTTCGAAATTCCGAAAGTCAGAATTTTCGAAAATTTGGAAATTTGAAAAATTGGAAATTGAAAAATTCGGAAAATAATGAATTAATGAAACTCGGAAATTTTGAAATAGAAAAATTCGGAAATTCGGATTGACGAGTTTACGAAATTCAGGAAATTTGAACATTCAGAAATTGAAAAATTCGGAAATTCAGAAATTAACGAATTGTACATGTCTAGTAAAATCTGCCTGTTGTTGTGGCACCTGGGAGGTACCATTGCACCATAGTTTAGCCCATTGGCTTGCATTGCACTATATGCTGTGGTTGGCTATAGGCACATACCTGCAGGCAATGGCATTTTCACGCAAACTTTTGCGCTTTGAAAAATACACCCATATGCTTGGAAACTCAAGTGGCCATTGTTACACAGGTGTAGCCACGCACAGTGTATTCTGCAATGCCTGTCAATTGGCTAAATTGAGCTGCAACTGCGGCAAGAGCCCTATAAGAGATTTTAGCGATTGGGTTTATATAAAGGCAAATTTGTGTAAACATTTATATTGGTGTGACTTTCCGACGACATAGAAAGTGCTCATTCAAGGAAATAAAGAAGGATTAGAAGGACATCGGGGTTCCAGAGATGACCGGTCTATGTGGTGTCCTCTTTGTGCATCCTGTATGGGTCACATAAGGGGGTAGCTGGCGAGGCTGGCGATGCCGCAAGCATTATTTTTGTCTCTGGCCATTAGGATGTAGCCTTTATCACCCCAATCCTCGCCCCAGCTGTGGAGAGAAAAGAATTGGATGACATATTACATAGTTACATAGTAGGTGAGGTCGAAAAAAGACACAAGTCCATTAAGTACAACCTATGTGTGTGATTATATGTCAGTATTACATTGTATACCTGTATGTTGTGCATATCTAATAGTTTCTTGAGACTATCGATTCTCCCCGCTGAGACCACCGCCTGTGGAAGGGAATTCCACATCCTTGCCACTCTTACAGGACCAGCTTTACAGCCTACAGCTTCTTAGCCACCAGTGATGCTGCAATAGTTGGAGTCTTATACAGTGAGGAAAAAAAAGTATTTGATCCCCTGCTGATTTTGTACATTTGCCCACTGACAAAGAAATGATCACTCAATAATTTTAATGGTAGGTTTATTTTAACAGTGAGAGACAGAATACCAAAAAAAAAAAATCCAGAAAAAAACGCATTTCAAAAAAGTTATAAATTGATTTGCATTTTAATGAGTGAAATAAGTATTTGAACCCTTTGCAAAACATGACTTAGTACTTGGTGACAAATCCCTTGTTGGCAATCACAGAGGTCAGACGTTTCTTGTAGTTGGCCACCAGGTTTGCACACATCTCAGTAACTGAAACCTTCCGCTCCCTCCACACATTTTCTATGGGATTAAGGTCTGGAGATTGGCTAGGCCACTCCAGGACTTTAATGTGCTTTTTCTTGAGCCAATCCTTTGTTGCTTTGGCTGTGTTTTGGGTCATTGTCATGCTGGAATACCCATCCACGACCCATTTTTAATGCCCTGGCTGAGGGAAGGAGGTTCTCACCGAAGATTTGATGGTACATGGCCCCGTCCATCGTCCCTTTGATGCGGGGAAGTTGTCCTGTCCCCTTAGCAGAAAAACACCCCCAAAGCATAATGTTTCCACCTCCATGTTTGATGGTGTGGATGGTGTTCTTGGGGTGATAGGCAGCATTCCTCCTCCAAACATGGCGAGTTGAGTTGATGCCAAAGAGCTCGATGTTAGTCTTATCTGACCACAACACTTTCACCTAGTTCTCCTCTGAATCATTCAGATGTTCATTTGCAAACTTCAGACGGGCCTGTACATGTGCTTTCTTGAGCAGAGGGACTTTGCGGGCGCTGCAGGATTTCAGTCCTTCACGGTGTAGTGTGTTACCAATTGTTTTCTTGGTGACTATGGTCCCAGCTGCCTTGAGATCATTGACAAGATTCTCCCGTGTAGTTCTGGGCTGATTCCTCACCGTTCCCATGATCATTGAAACTCCAGGAGGTGAGAACTTGCATGGAGCCCCAAACCGAGGGAGATTGACGTTATTTTGTGTTTGTGCCATTTGTAAATAATCGCACCAACTGTTGTCACCCTCTCACCAAGCTGCTTGGCGATGGGTTTGTAGCCCATTCTAGTCTTGTGGAGGTCTACAATCTTGTCCCTGACATCCTTGGACAGCTCTTTGGTCTTGGCCACAGTGGAGAAATTGAATCTGATTGATTGCTTCTGTGGACAGGTCTTTTATACTGGTAACAGGCTGTGATTAGGAGCACTACCTTCAAGAGAGTGCTCCTAATCTCAGCTTGTTACCTATATAGAAGACACCTGGGAGCCAGAAATCTTGCTGATTGATAGGGGATCAAATACTTCATTTACTCATTAAAATGCAAATCCATTTATAACTTTTTTGAAATGTGTTTTTCTGGATATTTTTGTTGTTCTACCTCTCACTGTTAAAATAAACTTACCAGTAAAATTATAGACTGATCATTTCTTTGTCAGTGGGAAAACATACAAAATCAGCAGGGGATTCAATACTTCATTCCCTCACTGTAGGGAAAATGAGAAACTAGTTCCCCATCAGGCCTGCTCTCACTTTGTAATTGACAGCAGGCAATGGACAGATTCTATAGCCAATAGCAGACTATCTATTCACTAAGGATCTGTCCACTGCCTGCTGTCACTCACAAGGGGAGAGGAACTTTAATGGGAAGTAGCTCATGATATTTCCTCCCCCATGTGCCTCTTCCCCTGATTTCTCTGTCAAAATCAACTGCTCAACTATTAACTCATCCCCCCATGCCGAGGTCCTAGGTGTAATCCTGAACTATCCTTTCAGCCCCACATCCAATCGCTGTCCAAAGCTTGCCGCCTCAACCTCCGCAACATCTCCAAGATACGTCCCTTCCTAACCAATGTCACCACAAAGCTTCTAATCCACTCCCTGGTTATCTCTCACCTTGACTACTGCAACTCCCTCCTCATTGTCTTACTCTTACATAGTCTATCCCCCCTTCAGTCCATCATGAACGCTGCTGCCAGACTCCTCCACCTTACAAACCGCTCGGGGTCTGCTTTCCCTCTCTGCCAATCCCTCCATTGGCTGCCACTTAAGCAACAAATTAAATTCAAAATACTAACAACAACTTACAAAGCCACCCACAATTCTGCCCCCAGCTACATTACTAATCTAATCTCAAAATATCAACCTAAATCGTTCTCTTCGCTCCTCCCTACACCTCCTGCTCTCTAGCTCCCTTGTTACCTCATACCATGCTCACCTCCAGGACTTCTCCAGAGCCTCTCCCATCCTCTGGAATACTCTACCCCAATCTGTCCGACTTTCTCTTACTTTGTCCACTTTCAGATGATCCCTGAAAACTCATCTCTACAGAGAAGCCTATCCTGCCCACACCTAACAACTCTACATTTATTTTCTCCATCAGCTCATCCCACACAGTTATTACCTATTATATCTCTTGACCCTCCCTTCTAGATTGTAAGCTCTAAGGAGCAGGACCCTCTGATTCCTACTGCATTAAAGTGTATTGTAGTTTTACTGTCTACCCTCAAGTTGTAAAGCCCTGCGTAAACTGCTGGTGCTATATAAATCCTGTATAATAATAATAATATAATAACTAGTGTCTTTTAATGCCCATCAGGCTCCCCCCTATGGTACAAAATTCTCTGCCGCAGCGCTGTCTGACGGGTACAGTGGCGGGAAAGAAGCTCAATTGCACCGAGGGCATAGTGTCTGTATAGATGCTCAGGTCTCAGTGTGCCTCCTCACTCAGTGTGTGACCCAGATTCATGTACCTGTCTACAACAGGCATATGAATCATAAATATAAAGGGAAATATATAGATACAGTAGATACAGTGCCTTGCAAAAGTATTCACACCCCTTGACATTTTCCACATTTTGTCATGTTACAACCAAAATTGTAAATGTATTTTATTGGGATTTTATGTGATAGGCCAACACAAAGTGGCACATAATTGTAAAGTCGAAGGAAAATTTTAAATTGGTTCTCACATTTTTTTTACAAACTAACCACTTAAAGACCGAGCCTCTTTCTGAGATTTGTTGTTTAAGTTAAAAACAGTGTTTTTTGCTAGAAAACTACTTAGAACCCCCAAACATTATACATTTTTTTCTAACACCCTAGAGAATAAAATGGTGGTCGTTGCAATACTTTCTGTCACACCGTATTTGCGCAGCCATCTTATAAGCGCACTTTTTTTTTGGAAAAAATTCACTTTTTTTAAATAAAAAATAAGAAAACAGTAAAGTTAGCCCAATTTTTTTTATATTGTGAAAGATAATGTTACACTGAGTAAATTGACACCCAACATGTCACGCTTTAAAATTGCGCCCGCTCGTGGAATGGCGACAAACTTTTACCCTTAAAAATCTCCATAGGCGATGTTTAAAAGTTCTACAGGTTGCATGTTTTTTTATTTATTTTTTTTTACACTGTTTAAAAAAAAAAAAATTGTGTCACTTTTATTCCTATTACAAGGAATGTAAACATCCCTTGTAATAGAAAAAAGCATGACAGGGCCAAAAAGACCTCAGATCTCATATTTATATTAAAATGCAATAAAAAAAAAAAAATGAAAAAAAAAATGGCCCTAAGTGACGTTTTGACGTCGCTTCCACCCTGCAGTGATATGGAGACGGGTGGGGGCCATCTTCCCCTCACTTGTCTCCATACCCAGGCAGGGGACAGACGCGATCACCTCCGCCGCTGCCAAATGCTCCGGTAAGCGGCGGAGGGCACCAGATTGCGGCGGGAGGGGGGTCCTCTCCCACCGCCGATAAAAGTGATCTCGTGGCAAATTCGCCGCAGAGACAACTTTTATCTTGTAGCGGACCGCTGGCCGAACAAGAGGATACTGGAGTTATGGCAGCTAGCTGCTGCCATAACAACGATATCCTCCTTCAAAGTCATCACGTAAAACAACGGTGGGCGGTCCGGAAGTGGTTGATATGTGAAAAGTGTGGTGTGCATTTGTATTCAGGTCCCTTTACTCTGATACCCCTAACTAAAATCTAGTGGAACCAATTGCCTTCAGAAGTCACCTAATTAGTAAATAGAGTCCACCTGTGTGTAATTTAATTTCAGTATAAATACAGCTGTTCTGTGAAGCCCTCAGAGGTTTGTTACAGAATCTCAGTGAACAAACAGCATCGAGAAGGCTAAGGAAAACACCAGACAGGTCAGGGATAACCTTTTGGAGAAATTTAAAGCGGGATTAAGTTATAAAGAAACATCCCAAGCTTTGAACATCTCACAGAGCACTGTTCAATCCATCATCCGAAAATGGAAAGAGTATGGCACAACTGCAAACCTACCAAGACATGGCCGTCCACCTAAACTGACAGGCCGGGCAAGGAGAGCATTAATTGGAGAAGCAGCCAAGAGGCCCATGGCAACTCTGGAGGAGCTGCAGAGATCCACAGCTCAGGTGGGAGAATCTGTCCACAGGACAACTATTAGTCGTGCACTCCACAAATCTGACCTTTATGGAAGAGTGGCAAGAAGAAAGCCATTGCTGAAAGAAAGTCACAAGAAGTCCCATTTGCAGTTTGCGGGAAACCATGTGGGGGACACAGCAAACATGTGGAAGAAGGTGCTCTGATCAGATGGGACCAAAATGGAACTTTTTGGCCTAAAAGTAAAAAGCTATGTGTGGCAGAAAACTAACACTGCACATCACCCTGACCACACCATCCCCACTGTGAAACATGGTGGTGGCAGCATCATGTTGTGAGGATGCTTTTCTACAGCAGGGACAGGAAAGCTGGTCAGAGTTGATGGGAAGATGGATGAAGCCAAATACAGGGTAATCTAAGAAGAAAACCTGTTATGCCGCGTACACACGGTCGGACTTTTCGTCTACAAAAGTCCAACGGACGCTGACGGACTAAAGCTGGCTGGTAATCCGATCGTGTGTGGGCTTCTTCGGACTTTCAACGTACTTTTTTAGCCTCAAATCCGACGTACTTTAGATTTGAAACATGCTTCAAATCTTTACGTCGTAACTACGACGGACCCCGAAGTCCGCTCGTCTGTATGCTAGTCCTACGGACAAAAAAATGACGCATGCTCATAAGCAAAAACTAAACGGAAGCACTCGGTCTAGTAAAACTAGTGTTCGTATTGTAGGTAGCACATTCATCACGCTGCAAAATCTGTGATCGTTGAATGCAGCGCATTTTAT